>CM023955.1:35227930-35387906 GCA_013407115.1 Glycine latifolia
TCAAAGCTCAAAGGATAAGAAACTTATGAGAGAAACAATACAAGAGATTAAAGGTTAAAGAAAAAGATGTTCACAACAATTTATACTGATTCAATTTCAAAGAAATCTACATCTAGTTGATCCAAGTAACTCACTTGAATCTTTCCACTATAACCTTTTGAAGTTACAAACAAACTCAAAACCAAATGCACACCACAAATGCCTAAACTCTTGAAATCTATCAAGATCTAAATCTACATGTAATAAACCTACTACATGGATACCACTGAGAAATCTACTCAATGAAAACAAAAATTAGAAATACAGATCAATAAACAATTTCACTTGATTTGTGAAGAATGTGAAAGTTTTGAAATACTTGCTATGCAGCCCTCAAACTAATCTTCTAATTCTTATGCATGGGATACCAATGATCATCTTAAGGTACTTTCTTCATTTTCAAACCTTATTTTTAAGTACCAGTACCAGGTCAATATGTGTTAGAATATAGTATAATGATAATTTTATTTAATTGATTGTAAAAGTGTCAGACTTTAATTTAAGCAAATCAAACTAAGAATTAAAATTACTCATTTAATAAACCACATGACAAAATAAATCTACATGACCTGCCGAATAAAAAAAACTACATGAACAAAAGTCCAATTAATTCATTTGTTTTCTTTCACATCTACATAGGGTACTTACACTGTTCCTTTTAGTTTATTTCTTGTCAAGATCTTTGGTACCCGTACAAACTGATCTGTTCTATGTTCACCTTGTAAAGCTCCCATAAACAAATTAATAAGAAAAGGAAAATAATATATGTGTCACTTTTGGATCAAAAAGAAAAAGCACAACACAAGGCCAATGAGAAACACTGATCAATGTACTTGACTGTGAAGAGAATAACAACGCAATTAACATTATAATTCCTACCAATTATTGTTTGCAAACAGAAAGGAAGGTGGATGGCTTGTTCTGAACCGAACCCTCTCAAATCAACGAAGAACTTTCAAATGGTGAAGCCAACAAAGCTTACGAGTGCGCGCGTAGAAAAAAGATGAAATAAAATAGTGAGACAAAATATATTTTTCAAGGTGGGGGCTAGATCTTATCAACATAGATGATTTTGTCCAGCACAATCTATAGCCTCTTCTTTTGTGGAGCCCACCAAAGATTTGCTGTCACATAACATCTCTATATAACATCATCTACAATTCCCCACCTTAACATAAGTCCACCTTCTCCTCTCTCAACTTCTCTCTTGTTTTCTTTCTTCATTTTAAGCCTTCTTTTTGTTCCCTATTTCACATTGTTAAGAACCCTCCATTAGTTTTTTTCTAGGGTTAAGGAAATTAACCTAATAGCTCTTAGCACATTGCCTTGTTCTTGCACTAGGAAGAACATGAAGGAGAGTGGTAGAAAGCAAGGTACCATGTCGCCATGTGCGGCGTGCAAGCTTCTTCGAAGGAGATGCACGCGAGATTGCGTGTTTGCTCCTTATTTTCCAGCTGATGAACCCCAGAAGTTTGGTAGTGTTCACAAGGTTTTCGGGGCTAGCAATGTAAACAAAATGTTACAGGTACAAGCTCTTATGCACCTCTCCTATCTCTATCATCGTATCCTCGCATGAAATCTCTGTCGTTTTCATGAAAATATTTTGTCGTGGAATTCTTTTTTAGGACCCATCCAACTTTTGCTATACATTGAATGTTAAGCAGAATTATATATGCTGTGCATTTGACAAATATATCCATGGTTTTTATTTTTAAATTACGGTTTGCAATCATATATACTAGTGGCTGCTGCATTAAGTCACGTTTATCCCTAATTTTCTTTTATATTGCTAATGGTAACACAATTGTAGCCACAGTTTAAAGCCATGAATATATATCTATGGGAGAATCATAATATATTTTAAGCAATGGTTGAAAAAATAAAACCAAAAAGGATGTTACTAATTTATGCTCAAACTATATTTTAACATTTTTATTCTTTTTCATAAGCAATTTTTTTCTTTTGATAGGCTCCTATGATGATGACAACACCTTGGCATATCTTTTGCCATGTTGCTTAGCTTTTTTTTTTTTTTAATTTAATAATAGCATTTTTCCTATCTAAAACAAAATTAGTGAAATAGAGCACAAGAAGTGCTAGTGTTTTTGGGAACAAAAGGTATAATTAACACTGCTACACGTACAGCTACCTATACCTAATTAACCAAGTAAATGGTTAATCCACAAAGCCCATATATATATACACTAGAAGTGTTTTTGAGAACTTCTCTATTGAAATTATAGTACATTTTTCAGTAGAGAAATTTTTAAAAGCACTTCTAACCTTATATCCAAACATCAAATAAACCTGATTGCATGTTTGCTAATACGGTGAGTTCAACTCACTCTAATTTTCTGAAGCAACTAATAATTGTTCTTGTATTCGTTTCACTATGGATTCTTACTATCAATCCAAACACACTAATCTCCATCAGAGCTCAAGGGTCATGGCATTTATCTGTGTCTGGAAGATCTTTACATACTCAAATGAAATAATAACAGCATATAAAAAATGTTCGATTTCCTATCTACATATTTCTTTACCTAAGTATTTGAGTTTACGGTATGGACAATTGATAGATTGGCCCCCCTCAACTTATATATATTGATTCTTTACGTAAGTATATCTTTTGAAAACTAGATATCTAAGTGTCATAGGTTTAGCTTTTATACACAACGTGTTTTTGGTAATTACCCAAAATTTTAAGAATTATTTCTTGTGGGAAGCAATTTAATTTGAAATATAACTGATTCTTAAATATAAATGTAGTCTTTTATGTTTATTTTTTTCAATTCATATCCTCGTTTGTACACTTTCTGGGTACTGTTGGTACCTTTTATATATATAATATATATTATTTTTGCTGACAAAAAAAAAATCAGCGTTCTTTTTGATTTTTCAATTCCTTATCCTTCAATTATATTTAGGGGTTGAATTGTACATACTTCGGTAATATATAATTGTATATACTATTTACCTCTTAAAGAAATTGTAGAGATCATTCATTCATATCGTATTTCTAACAAGCATACCGTGTTTTTTTATTTTATTTTAAATAAATTTAAAAATAGATTAGTTAAAAAAATAGTTCAAAATGATCGATTTTCAAAAGACTCAGTTAAATTTAAATTAATTAAAAAATAACTTGAATTTACATGACTATTTTATCTTAAACAAAATTATATTAGTTTTGATGGTTATGAAACCGCCTCTTAGAAGAGTGAGAGAAACAAAGAACAAACTTTAAACTCACGATGAACCAATTATATATATTTATACTTTTTAGTTATAAATTAGGTGAAGGAAAGTGATTGATTTTTATGCCTAACAACTTGGCATATAATTAATTTCGCTTTGAGAATTGAAGCTAGCTCTAGGGTCCAAGTAATCTTATTTTAACTGCTATCGTCAAGACATTGAAACCGTATATACTAACAACTTCTAAAAGTAAATCAGTTACCCTCTCCTCTCCACATGTTTCTTATTTCCTTAATTGAAGAGGTTGTTACAAACGTCTGATTTAGCAGGTCCTGAGTCTTTTAATTACTAGGATACTAATATTTTCTTTACTCTTTTCGTGAAAACTATTGAGTTTTTAATTATCTTTTCTTTTTTAATTACTAGCATATTAATCTATTATGAGCTATTATTCTATTTCTTAAATTGAAAGTAGTTGTCCAAGAAAAGTGAAAAGGATATCTTTCTTTTGTTTCTCCAATATTTACTTCTGTTGTAGTGGTTAATTACAGTTGAGGCAGGCCCTACGGTCGGCACTTTTTAATTAACTGTATATAATTCTCATTTTTTGTTAAAGTAAGGTACTACTGTACTAGTAATACCCTATATGATTCTTTAGTGCATATAAAGAGACCAAAAGATCATATGTATATAAATTAGCTTTACCACTTGATGCCATACTCAGTGTGAAGAGATTAAAGTAAAAAAGATGTTGTTAATCTCATCATTACATGGTGGTTATATGTATCCCAATTTGTTCAACATCTCTCTTTATGACCACCGCTTGGGCTTGGCTTTTAGTCTTGGACTCCTTGGGCAATGATAATTCTGGAAAAAAGAAAGTTTTAGTATGCTCAACTTTTCCTTTTGTCTTTAAAATCAGGGTTACATTGATAGAGACACATTAGTAATGTGTCCAAAAGTGATGTCGATTCCCCAGATAAAGATGTTTCAACCTGTGAATAAATTAATATTTAAGAAGTTATTTATTTTGTAAGCATGATACCTTGATGACATATGGGCTTACTAGCAAAATAATCATCATAGTTGGTTCCAAGCATGGACATAAATGTCATCTTGGTGTTTCTTTAATGATGTAACAAAATTAGAACCCATTAAGCATGACCACAAGAATGTATCGTTAATTAACCTTGAATATCCATTTGTTTATTGCATAATATTTAAGCCAAAATACTATTACCCTTTAATTGCCCTAATTCAAGCATACTGCGGCCAAGAAAAACAATTGAAGGGTTGCCTTTTCGGTTGCGATATAATAGAATCAAGATTTCAATGGCTTGTTGAGATGTATATTGTATTTCAAAGTATTATGATTCTGAAACTTACATAATATTGTCTCTCTATAGTCAACTGTTTAATATTTTTATTTTCCCCTTCAAAGTAACCAACTTCAACGTGCACCATATATATCATCCCCTTTTTGACTAAGCATAGGATCAGTTTATATCCAAACAACCCCTTATTAAATTTACATCATAGCCCGCGATCACTACAAATTCAAAAAGCTAGTTTATGCAACTTGGTCAAAAATTCGCTAGCGTACTGCCTCCCCGTGGAAGCTCAGTTTTATTTTTTTCCAAGTGATATGATCTGTTTCGGTACGTAAAGGTTTTCTTTCCATTTAATTCTATAACATTTACATGGGGACACATTTATGCTAGTCACAAATAAATCATTTTATTTTATTTTTTCGTTTTCTGAATGATTGAACCACGCTATGAGCAAACAATCTTACCCTAAAAGTCACTTCGACATCACTTAACTATCAAATGTCATGTAACATGATATTTCGAAATATTAATTGAGATGAGTTATTTATTCAATAATTCATATAAAAATTTATATAATATTATTTTGTGTCTTTCTCCATCATATCATTTATTACATCTTATGTTTCTCATTTTTTTTGTCTCAGGTTGTACATTTTGTTATACAAATAACATTTCTCAATATAATTATATTGTTCTTGTGGGGTGATGTTTTTAATTTTTTTATTTATCAAAATTGGCAGGAATTACCTGAACACCAAAGAAGTGATGCGGTTAGTTCATTGGTATATGAAGCCAATGCAAGGGTGAGGGACCCTGTGTATGGATGTGTGGGAGCCATATCCTCTCTTCAACAACAAGTTGATGTGCTCCAAACCCAATTGGCACTGGCACAAGCAGAGGTTGTATACATGAGAATGCGCCAATTCTCACCAGTATCAGATCAACAACAACAACCCTCAGTGCTTCCGGAAGCCTCCAATTCATCATCAGATAACTTGTACTACTCAAGCAGGCTCTTGTCTTCACAAACCAAGTCCCTTTTTGGCATGGACATGGTCGTTGATCAGGCCAACATGGGGCAATCCTTGTGGTCATACTAGCTTAATTAATTAGGTTATGGCATGCATGCATGCCCTTCACCTTCTTTTTTTATCATTATTATTACTATCACGGGCTTGCTTTATTGCAATTGGAATAGGCAGACATTAGTACCTTTTTTTTTCTGCTTTGTATCCCCTTTACCCTAGCTTGTTTTCATGACTGAAAGGACATCCATCCCTCTCGACATTACCAAGAGACGATGATGATGATTAGTTAGCCTAAGTGTGTATAAATGTATAAACTTGTAGTTATGAGTAATCATATCATTTGTATTAAGTTGACTATACTTTCACACTGCCTCTTAACTTTCTATCTGATCCTTTGTTGATGAGTGAGAGAATGTGAGGGAAAATAAAAAATGACTTATAAAGATTGACGACCGCTGTGACAAGAATTAATTGATGTCTAATGAATTATCATTGGAAATTTAGTGAACTACTTTTTCTTTTTTATCTTTACGCTAAAACGATATTTTCTTCTCAGCTAAAGATTTTATATATTATTTTAAATTTGATGATTAACTGTAGCTAATATGCTGGACTGTAAATTAGCTTTTGAATAACTTAATATTAAATGAGTACATATATAGTAAATATTGAAGAAAAAACCTTTAATTTGATCATATAAATGGGAATACAAAAGAAAAGAAAACGATACACACAATCAACATGCAATGCCATTGATAAATCTACAACTGAAGTACATTTTTAAAGACATTTTACATGGTTTTTCATTAGTTCAAAGGAATTTTAATTGAAAAAAGATCCACTAATAAATGATTTCATTCAGTTGGAGTATGACGATATTTGAAAAAAAAATTACATGTTTTTATGTTGTGAAGATACGAAAATGAGCATGTTTAGATTTATAAAGGCAGGGACAGAAAAATAAAACCCAATTCCATCCCTGTTGGTTTTATTGGATTTGGAGAAACCTATGGACATGGTTATAAAAGCTACACCGGTCCAATCGAGACTCAATGTCTTGGGCGGTCCAGTTAAGGTGAAGGATTGAAAATACATTCGACCTAGTTTGTCTCGAATTGACCCGATTAGATTTGGTTAAATCTAATGACCCATACTAAGTTGTTCCAGTTTGATCCAATTGAGTTTTTTTTTATAGCTCTTATACCATGTTAAATTGTTAATAGCTAATTATTGAATAATATATAATATGTTCCTATAATAATTTTTTATTTTGATAACAATATATAATAACTAATTATTATCATATTTGATCATGATATGATTCAATATTTATATATTTTATACATGTTCAACAGACTTGCTTATGATCATTCGATAATTTTTGCATTTAGTCCTGAAAATTAGAGTTTCCTAAGTAATTTAATGATAATACCCAATAAAATAGTAGTAATTTATAGTAATAAATGACTATATAATATTTTATAGTTTGATCATTACAATAAATTTAATTTTGGAGTATAAAAATATGAAATTATCATATTATGTTGAGTATATTATATATATATTTTTAAAATTTTTAATATATACACCGAGTCAATTGAGTCAATAAATGATCCACCAATTACATCTTTGATCCACTAATCCAGTGTCTCGATCATATTAAAGATCAGACCAATTTTCATAACACTGCCTATAGGGAATCCATCTCATATTTCTTTAAAATTTATTTATTCATATATTTTAAATAAATCATAGATTAAGTTATTAATTATATTTTAATTCAAATAATGTTTATAAAATTTAATAAAGAATCAATACTTTAAAAATAGGTTTTTCTCATCGAAGTCAGGGTAGGGTCGGACATGTATCTACATATTCAACTTTTATTGTCATGTCTATTCCCAACTACAAAGACATTGAAATACAAAGTACCAAGGAGATTGGAAAGCATGGGCACACCATACCAAAAACATGAAGATGGAGTGGTCACATAAGAAACACAAGTGGATCTCTCATACTTAGCGTGAACGCACCATGCTCAGCATGGAAGAAAAGCATTGTACCCATGCTCAGTGTGAGCATACCACACTCAACACGGAGGAGAAATAGTGCGTTCATTCTCAGTATGAATGTGCCACACTCAATGTGAACGAGTAGTCTAAGGAAACATTATAGGCCTATTGCGCAAAAAATAAGGGGTTTGGTTACAAACCAATTTGAAAAGAGAAAAACGTATCTAAGAGGCATTCTTTGACTATAATTCCAAGGACAGAAAGAAAGGGAGAGTTTGGAGATTCATCTTTGACTGTGTGGAACTTGAGGATTCAAGTGTGGTTTCTTAAGGTTGCATGCATGGCATTTCTATTCTTGTACTTTTATCCTTATTTTATTTTGGGCAACTCTATGAGTTTCTAATACCCTTTTTGTTAGGTTAGGATGAACCATGATTGGAATCCTTTGTAATTTGTTTTTCCCTCTGAACCTGTGATTAATAACACAATTTAGTTGTTAATTTTATGCTTAATACTTTTTTATGCATGACACCTATGAGAAATTGATTTGTAATTCAAACTTTGCAATTGGAAAAATCGGGATTGATTGTATGCCTTCACATTAATTTCTTGTGACTAAGCTTGTTCGCCTAAAGGATTAGGGTGCAAAATTAGGAACAAAGGGTTTCATGTTTAAGGATTTGGGGTTAATTAATTTTAAAAAGTTGAAGGAAAATTGCCCAATAGGAACAGGCTTATAGGGAAAATAAATTACATGGGGAAAATTACCGGAGATTCTGATACCAAATTGCTATTACTCATAAAACTCTTAAATATTTCTCAATTGTTTTTATTTTTTTCGCTATTTAATTCAAAAAACTTCAAGAATTTTTTAATCCTTCTTTAATTTCTAAACACAAGTAAATTTGGTTGAATTGAGATTAAACCACATTTCTTGAGGAGAGTACTTAACATTATATTACTTGTACCACTAGTATACTTGTGACCTTCACAACCATCATCTAGTATTAATATTGTGTGCTTAACAATGGTAATATCTTGTTATGAATAGTATTTATTCGTTACCATTTTTCTTTATCGAATATTGTTCCTCTCTCTCTCTCGATCTCTCTATATATAAGGTCCTGTATGTTTACATGAATTATTTAAATTTTAATGTATATGCCCCTCATCATCATATAGATATTTTAGGTATTTTATGGCTTTAATTTGTTTTCAACAACCACAAAGTCCAAGCAATGCATGATATCAAACAAGGATTACAAAGTCACATAAAGGGCATGTCTGTGTCATTTATAAACAAAATTAATGTAATTGTTTTAAGAGACTTTAATTTTTTTTTTATCTGTAAAAACAAAGATGATATAAAAGATTTATAACACTCATACATCTTATTCAACTAAGTTAAACTCCTTTAATTCACAACAAAAATTTTGAATCTTAATAATATTAGGAGACTAAAACTAATACCATTTTCCTTTAAAAATTAGACAACCGAATCTTTAAAAATAACAAAAGAGGCATATGATTAACTTTAGTAATAAATGAAAAAATTCCTAGTATCAGTTTACATCTCCAATGCACAGGATAAAATGCTATTGCACTATAGGGCCGTGCGTAGGAATTTTGGACTTAAAAGATAATATTATTAATAGAGATTTAATATAATATTAAGAATTGTATAATAATTTTCACATTATTTTTTAAATTTTTAGGTTGTAAAATTATTTATCAGTGCATTATAATCAAACAATTCTAATTCTTTTAATTTCAATGGGTTGTAAATTATTTTCGATGTGTTAGTAAGAGGTGTGAATTCAAAATACACAATAGAAACAAGTTATTATTAAGTTTTTTTCGAAAAAAAATAATTGAAACAAGTTTCCGCTGTTTTAATTTTCATCAAAGAATCATGTTTACGTTGAAGGTAATGTGAACTAAATACCAAAAAAAAATGTGATTGTCCTTTCAATGAAGTGGGGGGCTTAAATGGCAATAAAGCGTCTGTCAATAGTTGCTCTATTGGAATTATATTAGCAATGGTGCCCAGCGTAAAACCCAAAGCCAGATTTCACTTGGGTATTTCTATTAGCACTATCACTTTGTTATTAGCAATGCTCATGTAGGTGTCTTTTAGTCCCAAATTGCCCCTTGGACAAAAATACCATGAAAATTTGTTTGTTACATAAATGAGGGTGAAAAAAACAAAGCATTTCTCAAAAATCCCCACACCCTTCCTCTTTCCCTTCCCCTTCCCCTACCCCTACCCCTACCCTTACAGATGACACAACCAACACAAACACTTAGATCTTGACGAGAAGGATGACACTGGTGTGGTAGAGGCGCAATGGATGTAGGTTTGGTGGGGGGTTGCATTGCGGTGGAAGTCATAGAGGTGGCATGGGGGAGGGTGGTGGTGCAGTTTGGTGCTGGCACAGGAGAGGGTGGCAATGTGTGTTCTAGATCTGGGCTAGGGTTGGAGAAACAGTTTTGGATCTTAGAGAAGGGAAGGAGGTGTAGGGATTTGGTGATTGGGTAAAAGAGGAATTTCCTAAGGTTGGTAGTGGCAATAACAGGGGATTAGTAGTGAGAATAATAATTTCCTTTAGCTTACTAAATGTTTCATCAGTCCAAAGGCCCCAAAACTCCAATAACAGTAATTATAACTTACAAGGGCTTGATATATCAATATCTCTCACCAAAATTCAGAGATAAAGATTTTCTTTTTAACTAGATAACAAAATTCAACAAATTACACATACTCATAGAGTAAGCATACAAGTATATTTTAACAAATAATAATCAATTATTTTTGTAATATAACTATGGTATGTATAAAAATATATATGTACATACAAAAATGATTAAATGATAACTATTAGTGTTCATATTTGTCAAATGTTACTTACAAGATGCGCTAGGAGCGTTGGAGATAGGTTTTCCACCGTGTTAAAAACTCAGAAAAGCAAAAAAAAATATCAACAAATAATATCAGTCTCTCAATATTTAGCTTCTAAATATGCATGCGTCAAACAATTAACAATTAGTGAGTATTGTGGCTCTTCAAGGGAAGGTATGTCGGATATTTAGTATTCAATTTTGTTTAATTACTGGAAAGTAACAAAATTACTTTCCAAAATATCATATATTAATTCTAGAAAGTAGTTTTTGAAATTATGTGTATTTTATTAAAATACGGTTCCAAAAATTATTTATGGAATTAATATATATTATTATAGAAAAATATTTTCAGAATTTTATTTTGACAAAATCTACATAATTTCAAAAATTATTTTCCAGAATTGATATATACTGTTTCGAAAAGTAGTTTTTGGAACTGTTTATTTTCTTAAACATGTTCTAGAAATAACTTTCCAGAAAATCAGAATAAAGTGATAGGGGGGCGAAGAATTATCACATAATAAGTAAAATTAACCATAATGAACTTCATTAACCATTTAAAATTTAGACTAATAAAAAACAAAAGATCATATATCAATTGAAGTTAAATATAACTTCTTTTTTTTTTTTGAATTGAAGGGACAATAAAAGGCAAAACAATATCATAAACTAATGAAAACCCACGAGAAAAAAACATTTAAAGATACATCAGCCTCAACAGCTAAAGCAATAAAAGGCAAAACAATTTCATAAACTCTCAAATTCTTACCAAGAGACGTCCCATAATTCACTAACTTGTCTGCAACTTGGTTAGCTTCATGTAAAATATGATCCCACTAGAAAACTTCACTCGCATAATAAAAGGATTTTATGCTTTGGACTAAATTGAAACAAGGGTGATGACGAGCACAACTTTTCTGCAACAAATTAGAATCAGATTCAACAAGAGTTTTCCTGAAACCTCTATTCCAGGCAATAGAGATACCAATATAAATTCCCACAATTCTGCATGAAGCACCGAGCAGAAGCCGATGTTATCTGTTAAAGAGAATATGATCGCACCCTAATAATCTCTAAGCATTCCAGCAGTTGTAGATTTTCGTTCTTCCAAGTTGACTCAACAAAATCAACAACAACATCTTTAACCCAAATTAATTGAGATCGGTGGTTCCAAGTTGATTGACGCGTCAAAATTCAACTTGAATTTCCCATAAGGAGGATGAAATTAGCCATCTAACCACATCTATGTTCGCAAGAGGAGCATGAATGTTGGTAAAATTTGCCACCTACAAAAATTATCCCAGAAATTCACCAACTCACCATCACCAATGTTCTAGGACAACATCTTTTGCACATTGTCCCAACTTTTGCACATGCCCCTCCATACATTTGATCCCTGCCTATTCTGATCAATAATGGGAATAATTGATTCCCCACAATGATACCGGGATCTCACAATCGTCACCCATAAATAATTCCTCCTTGTGCACAACTCCCACCCACACTTCATCATGCTTGGTTAAAATCTGTAGATAGCCTCATCCCTAAACCTCCAACAGACTTAGGCTTACAATGTTCCAAGCCACCGTGTGAATTTTCCTCTGATTATCAATGTCTCCCCATAAGAAGCTCCTGCATTTTTTATCCACCTCCTTACAGATGAACAAAAGAAGATTGGTATATTTTATGGCATAAGAAGGCATTGTCTGCAACACTGACCTGACTAATGTAAGACGCCCAGCAAATGAAAGCTGACGAGTCTTCCAATTTGAAAGCCTTTGATTCACCTGAGTTAAAATAAATTAAAAGGAGTTCTTAGACATTCTCTTATAAAGAATAGGGATGCCTAAGTACTTCCCCAAATCATTAGTGTATTGGTATAATATAACTATTATTGATGCAAAGAAAATACATACAAACAAATATGATTTCTTTTCAACCATTAAGATTATGATGTTCTTTAATTCTTGATTTGATAAAACTCTTCTATAGTTTCTTTTGGGCTGATTTTTAAAAATAATATAAATTAAATAATTAATTTGACATTTGGGGTGGTTTTGAAACAAACTGGGAATCTGGTACACTCAAACACACCTGGTTTGGGCTTGTTTAAACACGCCTAGATGGGGCGTGTTTCACCTAATCGTGACACGTGTCAGGGATGCGCAGTGTTGAGCGAACTTCGAACGGTCATAACTTTTGATTGGAATGTCCGATTGAGGCGAAACCGGTGGCCAGACGCTCGAAATTGAGAGAAGAAGGCTTGGGCAGGGGATTTGGTCAACTATTTTTTTTCCAAAAAATGCTTCTAAGTGTTTCAAAATTAGGATTTAATATTCAATCATCCAAAAATTTCCTTTTTGTCTACTTTTTAATTATTTAATTAGTTAATTTAATGTTATTTTTTATTTTTTTAATTAATTCTCTGGATTTCGAGCGTTTTGACATATCGTACGCCTCCATCGGACATTTCTGTCAAAAGTTATGACTGTTTGAAGGACATATCGTACACCTAATTTGGGCTATGACCGTTTGAAAGACATATCGTACACCTAATTTGGGCTAATTTTTTGCAGACATTAAGATGTAAAAATAAAAACATCAACTTAAACAATCATGGGTGAATTAAAAATTATATGCATATTTAATTATATACAGTAATTAATTTGAACAACAAAGTTAATAAAAAATTAGTCCAAATTAAGTATTTTTTTGGGTATATTTATTTACCAAAATTATACTGTAAATTTTTAAACGTTTTCAGTTCAAAAAAATTAAAAAATCACAATATTGTGGTCGCAACACATTTTAAAAAAAACACAATATTCTGTAAAAAAGTGTTAGCGACTGAATTAGAGACCAAATTAGAGAGATTTTTAAAAAATCTCGATATTTAAAAAATGTTAGCGACCGAATTAGCGACCAAATTAGAGACGGATGAAGACACGCCCAATTTGGACGTGTTTGAGTACCCCAAATGTCAAATTTGTTTCGAAACCACCCCAAATGTCAAATTAATTATTTAATTTATAATTTAGGACAGCTTAGTGGCTGATTTTAGTGTTTTCTACAGGTAGAGATTTTAGTGTAGCTCACTGATATTTGCTTTGGACTGGTACAGTTGTTGTTGGAGAACCACTATCATTATTACTGGACCCATACATAACCTAATAGCCATACAATTCACAAACACTAATTCGGTATAGGTGTTCTTTTTCTAGTGCAGCAAGTTAAAAAGTAGCTTTTAACTTCCAAAACAAATTAGCTTTAAGTTAGGAAAAGTCCACTCATATGTCATATCCCGTTGAATTTGCCACTCATTATCAGTATTGCAAAAATGTATATATTGAGAATAATGAAGAGTTCATTTGCAGGGATATATGAGAGAAAAGGGGAAGGGGAAGACCACCTTGGTTCTGTAATTTGGTTCTGTAAAAACAAATTAGCTTAGTGGCTTTCTAAGGTACCTTTAGTTCAAGAATAAAAGTGTCAGCTTTGCTTGGTGATATACATTGCTTTTGTTTCTTAGCTGCTGAAACTTTTAATGGATAATGCATACAAGCATAAGATTCTGATACCTGCCATTTTGGTTTCTCTCCTATTTGCGAATATCTTTGATACAATGCTTTAGATACATCAGCTTAGGCCGTTCACATTTCCTTATTGTGTTGATTTTGCGTAATGAATGGTATGAAATCCATGATGTTTGATTAATCTATGCTACTCCATGCAACTCTCCATGAGTAGTTTTTACTGTGACACCCAGCCACCATGAATATGTGAACCCAATGATCATAGATGAACCAAGCTGAGTTTGATTGAGTTGGTTTGGTTTGTCCTTAAAAATTTGCTAAGTCCAAACTGACCCATTTACAATTGTTATCCACTATAACACATTTTAAAAATTAGACCTATGCTACAACGCAATATATTGAAGCTATTCATCTTGCTTGTTTACAATGAGATAAACGGATTAAAGGATCATAAAAAAAGATCATAAAATCTTCCAAATGGTTTACAAAGGTGTCTCCATCATGAAAATCGCGTATGTCCTATTCATTAAAGAAGCAAGAGAGTTCATTAAACTTCAAACTTGGAATATTCTTATTCCCCTATTTTGTTTTAGATGAACAAGGGCACTAGGTAATTTTTAAATTGATGTTGTTACTCTCACAAGCACACTCATGGTCACCATTAAAATGTATAGAACCATTGAAATGCATAGAAGGTGGCGCACATTCTCCAAACAATTAATAGCCACCTTTAGTTACAAATGATTGACTCCATCATATCGTACATTGATATTCCGTATTGATATATGTTGGAAACACTTCCTTTCATATTCCCACATTCTACTACTAATTAATAGGTTGCTTTAGGCCAATCATGTGAATTTGACACAACTGATTTGTTGGAATGGTTTGAGTGTAATTGGATTTGGAGAGTGTAATGACTATTTGTAATTGTAATTTGTAGGCACTTTTCATTTTTGGTTTTTTGTAACACCCTGTGTGCACCCGGTGTATTATCATTATGATTATATCAGATTAGCGCTTAAACACTTTAATTAAAAACTTGCGGAAGCATAATCGAAAACCATATTTCTTGATTACACTATGTATGAAATAAAAAAAAAACATCTCAGCCCAAACAGGACAAGCCCCTGCTGATCCAAATCACATAAACATAACCATAGGCAGATACGCACAAAAAATCTCAACAGACATAAACAGGAGGAAACATCATTACATAACATAAGCTGGTTATGTACAAATACATCATCTGACACTCGAAGTGTCTATACAAAAGAATAAGCATCTGAGTGCTTTTGATCTCAAAGATCCTTCCTCACACGAGGGCATACATAGCATATCCACAACAAAAGAATACATGTGTGCACACACACATCTTCCCTCTACAGGGTACAAAACATCAAAAAAGCCGAGCCTCCAAACTCTCCTTAAGCCGCCTCACAGCCAAGCAGGTACCGTCTCTACTGGGGACTCCCGCCCTGAGACCGCTCCTCTCTGCCGGAAGAGTCACCTGAAACCACATAATCCCCACACGGGGTGAGATAAACATCTCACTAAGCTCAGGGTCCTTGGAGGCATCTCCTCCACCCTGGCTCACTTTCCATGACACAAGTCATCAGGCATTACAAACAATCTGGCCTCCCGGCCCTCATAACAATACTAGCAAGCCATCTTGCTCTATGTACGGTGGATCGCATCAACACCGACCTCAGTGTGAGACCGGAACTCACACCCGTGCCATCCCATCAGGAGCTACCCCTTACGCATGGACGCACGTATATGGTACCTCCGAGAATAGGCAATCAACCGCCACGGGACACACCTATCTCTTGGTTTTAAGGGATCATCATCACCTACGAGCAAACCAGACTAGGAGGCGCGCTCTCCTCCTAGGGAGGTCCATGTCTATCTAACTGGCCAGAAGATCTAACAACAGGTATCATACACATACAAGCACAGATACAAGCATATATCATTATGAGTATGCAACATCCATTAATGCATGTATCATGAATGCAACCATCACTCCCTCGGAGTATGGTGGAGCACAAGCAAGTGGAAAATATCCCCAAGGGGCCAAGAACTTACCTGGCAAAGCCGAGCCCTGCAGTTCTTCCCTTGCTCTGTGGCCTACGCCACTGACACCCGCAGTGTCACGCCCTAAACGAGGCATACAATCACATATCAACATCAATACAGCCATATCAGGCACAAACATATCAACGATCCTCAACCGGCACAATGAAAGGAACCTCAGTCCTTTCCAAAACCACAAGTCCTCTAACTTAAGGTTCATCCAGGCTCATCACCCCCAAGCCATCTCATAGACCCTCAATGGTCTATCTCATCTCAAACAAGGCACTTGAGTCGCCACAAGACTCGGTGCAACCCATCATCAAGAGCTCAAAGCTCTATACAAGGCCTAAAGCTCAAGGATTCATATGTGGCTTGAACGGTTCTTTCACACACAAGACACCGTTCCAACAGCCTTCCAAGCACATAAAAACCACAAACCAAGGCTCTTGCATGTCACAACATAGCCAAGCAACTCAGCATACCACTAAACATGCATTACATAGAACCAAGAATCGAAGTTCACCAAACTAACATTTGAGAGCTAATCCTTCATCCTCACAACATTCTAAACACATGTTTCTAAAGGACCCAAGGCTAATACTAGCTCTATCACAAGTGGGTCATTATTCACCCAAAACCCCAACTCACAAATCAAGCGGTGAATCTCGAGTTTCTTACCTCAAAGATGACAAGGAAGGCCCAAGGACGACTCCCCCAAGCTTGGGTATCCATGAATCGCCGCCGTTCCTCGCCGAACTCGAGTTCTATGAACTTCCCTTGAGAAAGGGATTCTCAAAATGAGTGGGTTTTAAGGGAAAAAGAGGAAGGATTCAAGCTCACCAAGTGTTTTCCAACAAGAATGGTGTTTAAGGGACTTGTTTTGGTGAACTATGGTGAAGAAATGAAGCTTGGAACTTCAACAATGGAGGAAGGGCGTTCAGAGGAGGAAGAAAATTGATTTTTGGCCCAAATTTCGTAAAAATGGCCTTTTATAGGCCCCCAGCGCGAGCTCCCACGCTACCAGCGTGGCTCCCACGCTACCGGCGTGGCATTCCAGTGGAAAATAGCTTTCTGGGGCACTTTCCACGCTACCAGCGTGGCTCCCACGCTACCAGCGTGGCATTCCAGTGGAAAATGGCTTTCTGGAGCACTTCCCACGCTACCAGCATGGCTCCCATGCTACTAGCGTGGCTCATTCAGCTCTAATTCTGACGCTAAATCCGTCGCTAATTTCGTCACTAACGCTTTTTCTGACGGAATGCCGCAAAATTTAAACTTTTCTTTCTTTTTCTCTTATTTATTAAACCTAGGTTATTATATTTTTCATCCTCATCACGACATTCATTGGATTTTGAGAGTGTAATGACTAATGAAAGCCTTTCATTTTAGTACTATATTATAAAGTAGTAGTCATCCATTGTGACTTATTCTATTATGAGAATGTTAGAGAGTATAGTAGTTCGTAAAACGCTACATGAGTTTGAAGCTTGACATACTTTGATAGACTATGGTGTGTGCTATTTTGTTTGTCTTGATTCAAACCAGGCTTTGTTAAAATGTTCATTGTAGGTTGTAGGAGACCGAACCCTTTTCTGCTTTGCCTCATCGTCACGACCTTCATTGTTGGACATTTCACATAAATCATCATCACAAGTATGAATATGTTTCATATTTTTGTTGTACAATTTGTCTTATGACTGGTTTTAAAATATTTTGTATGTCAAATATGCATCTTGCCTTTTGTATACAATTAATGTTCATTATGAGTGAGCCTTAGTTTCTCGTTTGAGATTCATTACAGTGATTCTTTCGGATAGTTTGGATTAATCATTGTATTGATTTTTGAATTGTCCGTTTGGACAATTTGGGAAGACTCATATTTTTTAGTATATTCATATGTGTAGGTGGTGATTCTTTTCTTAAATTTGATGAAATTTTGGTACAATGCATTTGACTTTGTTCTCCGGGTGCATACTTGATTGTGGTGGAAGTCATGCCACCGCTTTCATGTCGTGTACTTGGAGATCAAAGCAAAATGCTACCGAAATTTTGTCAAATTTAAGATAAGAGACTCAACCTATACATATGAATATACTATAAAAATATGTCTTCCTGAATGGGATAGGGTCACACCTTGAATGAAAAAAGTGAGGTTTCAATCCTGGGAATAACTTTGTGAGTATTAAAGAGTTATTAATTAGATGGATCGAAGTTGGATGAATGCAAGTCGCATCACGGTTGAGTATGAGGAAGGTGTTGAACATTTCTTGCAATTTGCCTCGGAAAGAAGTTGACCGGATAGGGATGGAAAATATTTATGTCCATGTATCATCTGTTTGAATGGAAGACGCCAAGCACTGGACGACATACAGGAGCATCTTCTGTGTGATGGGATTAAGAATACATATACCACATGGATATGGCATGGTGAATTTACAGACCTGCAGAGGGGGTCGCAAACTGAACCGGTTGATAATGACATCGGAGATCGATTAGAGGATATGATTCATTATTTGAGACATGAGTCTTTTCAGCAAGCACATGCCCTTATGTATGATACATTGGAAAGTGATTCGAAAAAGCCATTGTATTCGGGGTGCAAAGAGTGATTGACACTGTTGTCAGCGGTGTTAAATCTAGTTAATATCAAGGCAAGATATGAGTGGAGTGACAAAAGCTTCAGTTCACTGCTTGAGGTAGTTCAGGACATGCTTCTAGATGAAAACACGTTGTCAAGAAGTTACTATCAAGCGAAAACGATTCTTTGTTCGATGGCTATGGAGTATCAGAAAATTCATGCATGTCCTAATGATTGCATATTGTACAGAAATGAATTTCAAGAAATGCATAAATGCCCCTGGTATGAGGTATCACGGTACAAAGTGAAGCCCGATGACGACTGTAGCATTGATTAAAGCACAAAGAAAGGCCCCCTGGTAAGGTGTTGTGGTATCTTCCGATCATTCCAAGGTTTAAGCGTCTGTTTGCTAATGAAGATGATGCAAAAGACCTTACATGGCATGCAGACGGGAGAAACTGGATGGAATGCTCCGCCATCCAGCAGATTCCTCCCAGTGGAAGAAGATTGACCGTTTGTATCCAGAATTCGGCGAAGACCCTAGAAATCTTAGACTTGCACTTCCCAGTGATGGAATAAATCCCTACGACAGTTTAACTACTCAGCATAGTTCGTGGCCTATTTTACTGGTCATTTACAACCTGCCTCCTTGGTTGTGCATGAAGCGAAAATACATTATGTTATCTATGATGATATCGGGCCCAAGACATCCAGGAAATGACATTGATGTTTATCTTAGTCCCTTGATTGAAGACTTGGAAAACTTGTGGGACGAGGGGTTGCCGTGTTTGATGGGTATCGTAAGGAGACATTCAAGTTGCGTGCAATGCTATTTTTTACCATTAATGATTTTTCTACGTACGGAAATTTGAGTGGATACAGTGTTAAGGGCCATCGTGCATACCCTATCTATGAACAAGACATGAGCTACGTGCAACTTAAACATGGCAGAAAAACTGTTTACACTCGCCATCGACGTTTTTTGAAACCTTATCACCCTTATTGGTGATTGAAAAAAGCGTTCAATGGAAGTCAAGAGCATGAAATTGCACCGATTTCGTTAACCGGTGAGCAAGTTCTTGAGCGGGTTGAGGGCATCCATACTGTATTTGGAAAGACCCAAAAGAAGAAGAAAGGTAATACTTGCATATGGAAGAAGAGGTCGATATTGTTTGATCTTGCATACTGGTCTGATCTAGATGTTAGACATTGTATCGATGTTATGCATATGGAGAAAAATGTGTGTGACAGTGTCATCGGCACGCTGCTTAACATTCAAGGCAAGACAAAGGATGGTTTGAACACTCGTCAAGATCTTGCTGAGATGGGTATACGTGAGCAGTTACATCCTATGTCCGATGGTAAGAAAATTTACTTGCCTTCAGCATGTCACACTTTGTCAAAAAAGGAGAAGATAAGTTTCTGTTAGTGTCTGCGCCGAGTGAAAGTGCCACAGGGATACTCTTCAAATATTAAGAGCCTTGTGCAGATAAAAGATCTGAAACTAGTTGGCTTAAAGTCTCATGATTGCCACATGTTGATGCAACAACTGTTAGCCGTGGGGATTCGAGACATTTTGCCTAACAAAGTGAGGCATGCTATAACTCGGTTGTGTTTTTTCTTCAATGCCATTTATAGCAAAGTCATGGACCCTATAAAGTTAGAAGACTTGGAAGAAGAGGCGGCAATTATCTTGTGTCAATTGGAGATGTATTTTCCACCTTCATTTTTCGACATAATGGTTCACTTACTTCTTATCTGGTAAGGGAAATTAAAATATGTGGTCCTGTTTATTTATGATGGATATACCCGGTCGAGCGATACATGAAGATCTTTAAAGGGTATACAAAAAACCTACACCGCCCTGAAGCATCCATAGTTGAAAGGTACATTGCAGAAGAAGCTGTAGAATTTTGTTTAGAGTACCTTGAAAAGGCAAAACTTGTTGGGCTTCCCGAGTCCCAACATGACGACAGAGTGGAAGGAAAGGGTTCACGAGGGCTGCATGTTATAACCCCTGGTTTACAGGAATTGCAACAAGCTCATTTGTATGTCTTGAATAATAGTAATGAAGTTCTGCCATACATAGTTCGTCATGAAGCCTTAGTCAAGAAAAGTAATCCAAGAATGACGAAGAATAGGTTTTTGAAAGAGGATAACAAGACTTTCCTAAATTGGTTTAAAGATACAATATTTAGTGATGAATCTTCATCTGAAACAATGAGGAGGTTAGCAGATGGGCCTAAAAGAAATGTTAGAGGTTGGTAGGGATACGATATCAACAAGTACTTGTTATATACAAAACAACAAGATGACAAGAGCACAAAGCAAAATAGTGGGGTTAGCCTTAGGGCTGAGTCGCAACACTTCGCTATTGTGCATGACCACAATCCCCGTTTGGCGTGCATGTCTTACTTTGGAGTCATTCATGACATCTGGGAGCTTAATTATGTTACATTTAGTGTGTGTGTGTGTGTTTTCAAATGTAAGTGGGTTGATATCAATAGCGATGTGCGGACCGAGGACTTGGGATTTTATTTGGTTGATCTTAACAAGCTAGCTTATCAAGATAAGCCTTTCATCATGGCAGAACAAGCTAAATAGGTGTTTTATGTTCAAGATCCATGTGAAGAAAGGTGGTCAATGGTACTACATGGAAAAACCATTGGTATTACTCTTGACGATGATGATTCCACCGTCGATATTGGTGTCACTCAATTCTCGACACAAATGCATGATGTCAACAGAGAAGATTACGATGATGACGTTCATGCAAATCGTAATGATCATGATGAAGGAGAATTCATTAACATCACTTAATGTAATTTGTTTTCCTTATTAACTTGATTGCATTTTTTACAATTTCATAAGTATCCTAATTTGTTAGAATGTGTTTACTTATCTTTCTTTTTGTTTTTAACAGGATCATGACTACACCACCGAGCTCCCCTCCTCGATCTAAGTCAGCACCTTCGCCATCTATGGCAAAGAAGACTAGGAAGGCAACACGACTGAGGTCACTGGCTACTAGACCTGCTGGTGCTGACAGACCAGTGGTTCACGTGGATCCTACGACTGGGAAGGCTGATGGTCCTCAAGCAAAGAAATTGAGGACGTATCTAGGGATCGTGGCTAGAAACAAGGTGGATGTGACGATTGCTAACTGGAAGGAAGTTCCTACAGCGCAGAAGGAGTTGATTTGGGAGGACATTCAGGTATTACAATTAAATGTCCAATGTGATTGCTTGTAGTAATACAATTTAAATGTTATTGTAACTGTTAAACCCTTTTGATTGTAATGCAGGCTAAATTTGATATACCTGAAGCGTCCGACCAACGGACCAAGAAGAAAATTCTGCAGACACTGGGAGAGCGATGAAGGCAGTTTAAGTCAGACTTGACCTCCAAATGGGCTCTGGCACAAGGCAAGGACGACGATGCCGACATTTTCTGTGAGAAATACGACATCAGTAGGGAAAAGTGGCACCAATTTTGTGAGACACGTAGAGCCGCTTCCTGGGAGGTTAGTTGAGTTACATTGTTTTGTACAATTTCAGAATTATAAAGTCAAACAAGAATATTTTTTTAACCCTATTTGTGTAATTCTTACAGGACGTTAGAAAGAAGGCCCAGGCCATCTAGAAGCTGAACATTGCCCCTCACGTGTTGTCTCGCGGGGGTTACGATTTGTTAGAGAATAGATTGATGGAGGAAAAATCAAAAGAAACAATTAGAGGAAGCAACCTGTGACAATAGCACGGATACCATCATTCATCCTCCATCCCTTGTGAGACGACACGTAAAGTGGAAGCTGGCTTGCACCAAAAAAATCGAGCAAATGACTTCTAAGGTGGCACGTGAGATTGCAGAGAGGATTATAAGTCAAACAACAAGCTCATACACCTTTAATGAATTTTTACCTCACAAATTACAAAACCAATGTTCTACTTATTTTGATCGCAGGATTCCCTGGATGAGCAATCCACATAGGGTAGCTTTGTCGCCAGTGGACGTCAGGATGTCCTGACTGCTGCCATTGGACGACCAGAGCACCCCGGCCATGTCCGTGGTGTTGGAGCCTGTGTGACCATCACACAGTACTTCGGACCAACTTCATCAACCTCTCGCAAGTCGAAGTCCATGGCGCCTGAAGTCTTGGATCGCCTGAAACACAACATCAGGGTAGAGCTGGAGCAGTCGATCACTGAAAGAGTTACACAGCAAATAATGATGAGCTTCAACCACCTGCAGACCCAGATCCAGTCTCAGGGTGCCATGTCGCCTCTAGACCTTCAGTCATGTCCTTATGGTACCCGTGTCATCACCATGGGAAGCTGTGTCGATCCCTCAGGGAATGACCCAGACACGAGTGCATCTGATAAGCGTGGGTTGTATGTCGATGGTAATCCTCCCCGCCTGGTTGCCCTTGGAAGGGTTTATGAGGGGTCGACAACCGTGCACAGCGTCCCTCTTGCCCATGATCAGGTCAAGGTGGGTGTTGAGGAAGTTCGAGATGCTGAGGCTCGGGTCCCTGTACCCACTGACGAGGTTCAGTTAGTGGGGCAGACCCTTAACACCTTCCTTGCTTGGCCGACACATCTTGTACAGGCTATTTTGAACAAGGTATCACATTTTTGGCTTTTTTCTTCTCATTTAAGAATGATTTGTCTCATATAAAGTCAAGACGGTCGTTCATTTATGTTTCTTAACTGTGTAGGATAAACAGGTACCTGAGGGACCAGCGAAACCTGTACATAAGCCGGAACATATTGTCGATCCCTTGTACCAGATTGCATTGACCATCCCCGATCTTTTCCTCAAACCCATGTAGGTGCAATGGGACCCTACTATGTTCGGGCTGCAGGTTGAGGACTTCCCATTGTACATAAAGCATGAGGATATTTTTAAGATAATCCACAGTGGTTCATGTCTGAGCATATCTGTTATACAACTGTGGATTCTATAAGTCACTTTCAATTGGCTACCGTTACATAACTAATTGTTTTATATTGTTGCATTATTGACTTTATTTTCAAAAAAATAGGCATATGACTGAGTTATGTTTGCAATCGGATCATGGCAATGTGTATGGATTCATGGAGCCACAGTCCATACAAAGATCAAGGCAATCTCAATTTGAATTTGAGGACTATATCAAGAAATGGATGCAGAGTTCACAGAAAGATGTCTACCTTGTAGCGTACTTGAATGTGTAAGTAAAAATGTACAAAAGAATTTAATTAATGTATCAAGTATAATAACTTCTTTTTCTCCAATGCAGTGCACATTGGCCACTGGTCGTTATATGTCCTAAGGCCAATGTTGTCGTGTGGTTCTGTTCGTTGCACCACAAGCCTCATAACTACCTCAAAGGAATTATTAACAGGTAGGTTGTTATTTGTCAGACATTTCTATTTTTATTTCTAACACATGAATATGTTAATTGTACAATATGCATGCATATTTCTCTTAAGCAGTGCTTTGAAGGGACTACATGACACTCAAGGAAATAAATCAAAGGCTACTACTAAATGGATTGCACTTAAAGTAAGTCTTTTAATAAATAATGGTTTATGTATTCAAAATAACTTATATTACCATTTACACTAATTTCCATTTAACTTTGACCATGTTATTGAATTTAGTGTAATAATTAAAAAGGAAACATTGAGTGTGGCTATTATGTCATGCATTGGATGTCCACGATAGTCCAAGGAGGCCTCAGGGATAACTGGGACATGGTAATTGTCTAATTCAAAACTAATTTTCATTTTTTTACTTGTTTTTATTTATACTTATTAAATTATGTTTTATTACGTCATGCAGTATTTCACTGATGAAAGACCACTGCAAGCCGACAGATTGAAGGGTATTAGGGTTCAGTGGGCTACATATTATCTTAAAGTTAGAGATGAAATATCAGATTATGTGGTTAAGGGATTTTTAAACAATTGCATATAAACATTTGATTTGGAAATCATTTTTATGTACATTGACACTATTGAATTTTATTTCTTATTGAAATAATATTTTATTGCATTGTCTTCCGAAATTGGCTTGATGTCTGGTATTTAATTTACAGGTTGAAGAATTGGTAAAATTAAAAAAATAGACAAAAAATAAAAAAAAAACATCAGTTTTCTTAAGAAAACCGATGTGGAAGTTCCAGCTTTCATATTTTTCATATTTTTTTACGTTTTTATTTATTAGATAACGACATCAGTTTTTCAGTAAAAACCGATGTTTACTTTTTGTTAACATCGATTTTGAAAACCGATGTGAAATGTAAAAAATAACTGATGTTGAATACTGTTTTTCTAGTAGTGACAATGTCACCATAATTTTTGCTAATAAACACTACTCTTACTCATATTACTTTTTGAGCCCAAAAAGTTGTAGGTGATGTTATCAACTTTTCCTGTTCAGTAGTGGCATAGGGATTTCTATAATCCGATTTTGAACTAGTTAATCAAGTGGCACAGTTAAGTCTTTTTGGGAGAGAGAGAGAGTTAATGTTTAGTGGTTCTTCCATAAATGTTATCCCAATCCAATGTGTAAGAATTCAAGTTCATTAAGAAATTGTTGGCATGATTTCTTACAGAAGTTGTTCTTGTTTAGTAGGCAATCGGACATCAACTTAGTTGAAATGGACAGTGATGTTGTTAAAGATGAAGACAGAGCAGTTTTATTGGAGGGAGCAGCTTTACAGTCAGGATCTCCAAAGGCACGGAGCTTAACTAGCTCACCGTCAATTATCCAGTTTGTAATTCATACTGCTCTGGTTTTGCTTGCTTAAATTATGGTTTGGTAATTTTTTATTTCCATCTTTGCTTAAACTTAGACTTATGTGCTTGGATTTTTCATGACTGCTTCAGATTCCTTTTGATGGATGAGTGTTTCCTTCGTGAGAACTGTTTGACACTTAGAGCGATGTAAGTAAATTATATGAAAAGAGAAATTTATTTGTATGTGTGGATCAAACTAATTGTTTTTCATTTCCTTTGCTCTTTCTCTATGGTAGGTCTGAATTTGGTCTCATTTTGGCTTACTTTTATTTGTGCGACCGCACATATTTCTTTGCCTCGTCCAATAAGGTTGATGATTTCATCAGGATATTTCTGTTTTGTGTTTCATTACTAACTGAGCACTATTTCTTGATTTTGTGATTGGAAAGTCAATTCAGCAAGCAAATATTGCTACATATTTCTTTTGTTTCTGAAGCCATTGCTTCCTTTAACATACATCATGACAAGTCACCGTGTGAAATTAAGAAAATCCAACAAAGGATGAAACATTTTTCTTGATTTAAAAACTAACAAACAATTAAATTCAATCATTAAAGTAGGGAGAAAAGAGAAAGGACCGATTGTGTTACTTGTTGCATCAATACACAACAAAGCACAATGTGCCACTTTATCAAGTACCCAATGTTGTTGGTCATAGTCTAGAAAAAATCGGTATTCCAAATTGTGTTTGCTTTTATCCGTGAAATCAGTAATATATATTTGAAAGAGCTAACCTCATTGTTTTTTGTCAGTAAAAAGTCAGTTCCTATCATTATCAAAACTTGAAAGGATGCCCCAAGACAAATAATTATACAAATGGGCATATTCATTTTTTTTATTTTGCATGTAATTATTTCAGTATGGTGCCTTTGGAAGTTAAATCTCTTGGCGTTGTTTTATACCTTATTCTCATTTACAGATTGTTGACTTGCCCCTCAGATTACCAGAGCGTGATTTGGCTGGTATCCCATATGTTCCAGTTGTGATGCTACTAGTAAGCTATTATTTTACTTTTATTGTCATCATTTTATTGAAGTTCTATTTCTTGGTTTCTTAATATGCTTGTAAATCAGTAGTTCTAATATATGGGTATTCTTAGTATAAGAAAGGAAAAACTCTAATTTTCTTTAGGAAATTATCTGTAAATATGAATCTAACATTATATAGGAACATTTTGGATATATTTTTGATAGTTAGGGGTGATCAACATTACATGTGAGCTAGTTGATCCAGATGGTCTACTAAAGCAGCTAAAGGTGTTGAAATCAATACATGTTGATGGCGTTACTTTGGACTGTTGGTGGGGAATAGTGGAGGCACATGCTCCACAAGAGTATAACTGGAATGGTTACAAGAGACTCTTTCAAATGGTGTGAGATCTTAAGATTAAGCTGCAAGTGACTATCATAATTTTAATCATTTTGAGTTGCTCTCTTGCTGATTCAATCTACCTTATGTGGTGACTTGTCCTGTTGACACTTGACTAGGTTGGGATGTCATTTCATGAATGTGGAGGCAATTTTGGTGATGATGTTTGTATTCCATTACCCTATTGGATTGTTGAAATTGGTAGGAGCAATCCTGACATTTTTTTCACTGATAGAGAGGGAAGACACAACCCTGAATGTCTTTCTTGGGGAATAGATAAGGAACATGTTTTAAGAGGCCGTATTGCTGTGGAGGTAATTATGACATGATATTAGCAATGACAACAATACTGGTGTTAGTTACTTAGTTTTAAATCACTTTTCTTCCAAGCAAATCATTTGAATTATATATCAGATGCTATTTGGGGATAGGATTGGAGGCAGTGTTTCCATTTTATGTATGCTGATAAAATTAAGGATGTTGTACTTTGTAGGTTTACTTTGATTTCATCAGAAGTTTTTGGGTACAGTTTGATGAATATTTTGAGGATAGGTTAATCTCTATGATTGAAGTTGGATTGGGTCCGTATGGAGAGCTAAGATACCCATCTTGTCCTGTAAAGCATGGTTGGAGATATCCTGGTATTGGTGAATTCCAGGTAATTAAGTGTATCATAGTTATCTATCTCTGTCACTTTTTAGATTCTATTTTCCATTACAAATGCTTCCTTGGCTCAAATGTTTGTATTTCCATATATTATTTTAAACAAGCAAATTTTTATTCTATTGAGCCAAAATACTTGGAAATGAAAATATCCCTTATACATACACTTGCATAGCTAAAAAAGAAATTTGTTTTGTTTAGTTGTTTTATTCGCCATTTTTTTTTCTTTTGCCACATGTTTTCCTTGACAATTTGTTTTAGGATAAGGGTCTTCATTTAACCTCTATTGATTTATGTGTACAACTTTTAGTTTGTTTTAGGAGGTGAATGTTAAATGTTTGATTCCACATAGAATTTTGTCCATACACCATTGCCTGTGTATCATTATTGTTGTCTTGTCTTCACTTGTTGTTGACATTTTCCAGTCCATGTTACTTCCATTAAGGAAATTGATCGATATTAGTTATGGAGACAGGATGATTGTAACTACAGCCTCCCCTATAAATAAAATTAAATGTTTATTGTTAAGTCTAGAATTATCAAAGATAAATAATATGGTTTCTTATAATTAACCTTATGACCATACCATTAATTCAGTGTCAGCTATGTGTTAAAATATAATATAAGACATACACCCAATATCCAAATAATACAGGGGTCAATGACAACTTCAATATGTGAAAGACATATATATGATAATCATGATCGATCCAAAGCTTAAAACAACTAAAACTTGAAAACATTTGTTATTAATTTTTTAAAGAAAAAAATCACATATTTTAATTAAAAAGCTTTACATATCATTATTTTTTCAAAAAAAATCTCAATTATTTTAAATCTCACTTTCTGTTGAATCCATGTAATGATATTAGTAATAAATTCCAAACTTGCACTTGTCAACGTTGTAGTACAAAAAGTTAGGATATGTTACACTTTCCCTTAAAATCTGATGGCGAATAAAAAATATACGTTAGCCATATATGTTACACTTTCCCTTAAAATCTTCCACTAGTATAATATAATTATATATTTTTAAATAGGATCAAATATTAAATTCAAGGAATGAAATGTAAACCTTATTAATAATAGAGAGAATATATACAAAATAAAGCGATTTTAAGAGCATCAATAGATTGGTAGGTATATACTGGTTAATAACGTGTTTGAAAAACCATTAAGAAATAAAGAATTATAAACAAGTTTGAAAGTTATAATTATTAACTTTTAAAATTATTCATAAAAAACTTTTAAAATTATATCCAAGATGTGAAACTAAACATATTATTAAGTAGGGGAGTTACATTAAGATTTAGAACGATGTGATTGTGATCAGAAAACTGTAACAAAGTAGTAGTCCATTTATCTCTTGTTCTCTCTCGCCCTTTCTTACTTTCGTGCTATTACTGTTTGTCATCTATATCTTTTTTACTGAAATTTTTTTCCATCTATATACATATAAAAATAATAAATAACTAATATATATATATATAAAATAGAACAGCCACATAAAATTAACAACCTTCCATTAGTATACATCAAAATAGAACATAAAAGAAATAAGAATAGGACATACAACTAACACATTTTTTACTCAATAACTTAAATTGAATTTGTCTCTTCATAAGTTTCTTCATCATTATCTTCCTCCACATGTTCCAGATGTTCATATTCTTTTATGTCTTCATCAAGAAATTCTTCCTCCTCTTTAACTTACTAGTCGATATGAATTATATATTTCCATTGTCTTCTACGTCAATTTTCTTCAACAAAAAGATTAGTACTTCCTTTGTTAGATAAATGAATGTCAACAAAACTTTGCTTATTAATTGAGCTTAGTATAAAAGGATCTTAAGTTTGATATCTCCTAGATTTTATATTGCAACATTGCCATAGTTATCTAACCTTATTCATTGGGGATTAGGATCAAACCATTTGCACTTAAACAAAACCAACTTCTCAGTTGGCCAACCAATTCATCAATATCAACTACATTGCTTAGTAATTGCTAGATGAATTAATTCATATTTCATGTTCAACAACTTTGTGTGACAGAAATACAAAATGGGAATATAGTAATGGATCATGAAGGTGAACGTGCATTGGGGCTTCATTTGATACAATTTCCTGAGGTAGGAAACATGAATAGCACAAGTTATTCTTGTGCTTTAGACCCTTGCATGCTAGTAATGTTTTGAATTTTGTTACTGGAACTCCATTATCTTTAAATAAAAAACTTTGGATATTGTGTCTAATGTTATCTGACATTTCTGTATATTGTTTTATAATGCAAAATATACTTATGAAGATATTTTGGCTATTTTGTTTTATTTTTTCAGGTTTTTGAGTAGTCGTTAACCAATTTGTTGCCCAATGTGCTGTGTGAATACCTCTATAATTTGACAAAAATCTTTACAAATTTTTTTATTCTAATTGCTAGGTATACTTCTAAAGTCATACCTTTATTCTATTTTCTATGCACTTCCTATTCCTGTTTTGTTGTAGTGGCATTCATAAAACTGCCAAGTAGCATAACTGTTGGATTTACCGTGAAAGATGTTAATGATATGTTACTATATATATTTTTTATTATAATTTTGTGAAATACCTGATGGTGGATTATCAGCTGAAATTTCTTTCGTCGCCTATACAAATTTAATTTTTTAAAAAGATATTCTAAGACGGTTCTCTAGAAAAAGTCTTAGAAAGTAGACTTCTAAGACGGTTTTTGCGAAAAAAACCGTCTTAGAATCCTCTATTTTTTTTATTTAAAAAACATATTTTAAGACAGTTATCTGAAAAACTGTATTAGAAAGTATACTTCTAAGATGGTTTCTGCTAAAAATCGTCTTAGAATCGTTAATTTTTTTATTTAATAAAAGACATTCTAAGACGATTATCTGAAAAATCGTCTTCGAAAGTAAACTTCTAAGACGATTATAGGCTAAGAACCGTCTTAGAATGTGACATTCTAAGACGGTTCAAGAACCGACGTTGAAAGTCTTACCTTTTAATGATGCTGGTTACAAAGGCGGTTGGAGAACCGATGTAGAATGCACTGTAGAACCGATGTAGAAAACCTATTTTGTAGTAGTGAACCAAGATATATAACTAATGAGTTAAGAATAAATATGGGGAGGGGGACGAAACTTTTCTTAAAGCAGGTACTAAGCATTTTTTACAAAGACTTGGGGCTACTAAGCATATAATAAACATCAATTACTCTTTTTAATTGTAATCAAATTTATATCATCATTAATTTAAATTTAAACAAAAAAGATAATTTATGTAGAAATTAATTTGATTACCATTAAAAAAATGTAATCTATGTCATATTAATAATTTGTATCAAAATTAATTTAAGTAAAAAAGTTACTTATTTCTACAATTAATTTTTCGTGATAAAGTACCTAACGGAAAATATGTTTTCGTTATAAAAAAAGAAGTGAAAAAAATTACACAACAAAAGCATCTTTTCATGTTATATTTTGCATACCAAAACATGTTTTCATTAAATATTTTGTACGGAAACATCTTTCCATTTGGATGCTTATAATTAGGGACAAAAATATGCATAATCTATTTGTTTTTTTGGATGCTTACTTAAATACATCTATATCTTATTTTAAATTTAAAGTCTATATGTCAAAGTTTAATTACTTGTTGTAGTTTGTTTTTGGATTTGACCTTACCTTTTGATTTCATTACTCTTTCTTGCATGTAAAATATATTCCACATTTCATTTGTTGTAAAGTTTGTTAGGAAAATTTGTAATACAATAACTTCTGTTGTTTAACAATCTTCCTATGAACCAAGATTGATGTTGCTTGAAAAAAATTTCTTTGTGCTTCTACACCCTCTCCTTTAATGGTCCATATACTCTCATAGGTGATCATAAACTTCTATGGAAGGGAAATAGGGTTTTCATATGAATAGTGCAACTCTTCTCACATGAGAGAAATTATTAGGTGATCCTAGATCATTATGTATCCATGGTCACGCCAAATTTCTAACTGACACTTAGTTTTTTAATTAATAAAAATATTAATAACATTTAATTATGTGTCATGTAGAGATTAACCAAGATCATGTATCAAGTGGTGATCTAGAATATCCTAATAACTTTTTCTCATAAAGGTTATCTTTTCTAACTAGGTTTCTCAAAGGGTCTCTCTCATCACTCTATGAGTGTGATATCATTATATCACTAATGTGATTATCATTAAACTTATATAAATTAATATATGCTTTCACTTATACCAGAAAATTGGATTTTGTGCTATAATGTATATTAATATGGTTTTTTTTTTACATTATAAGCATTAGAAGAAAAATCATTTGTTATAAGAAAAGTATTATTAATAGACAAAATACAAGAAATGCTTTAAATTGGCTTTATAGGATCAATACATATAAAAAAAAAAACAAGTTATAGGATCAATACCCCAATAAAAAAAAAAGAGCATTGAGTACTACTCATTAGTCTTTAACCATGTCTACGATCTAAGTTTTATAAGCCTAAAGTATCATTAAAATAATAAAAAAAAAATGAACTCCCTAAATCATAATATTATTATATTGCGCATAATCCTAGTGACCCAAATCTCAGTGTCAAACAAGATGACTTCAATTAAGAAAACAGAAAAAAGAAATACCATGTTAAAGGTGTAGCAATTTATAAAAGAAAGATACAAAGTTAATTAAGAGTGTTAAAAATATATTAAGAATTATAAATGTTGAATGAATATTATTAAGCGTACCTGTTGAATGAATGTTTAATGGTGACCATATAAACAAGATGAGATGTATTAAAAAGAAAACAAAAGATAACTTAATACTGTTTACATTTTACTTAGGTGATTTAAAAAGTAAAAGATGACGATAGTTGACGTGAAAATTTCGAAAACTCCCTCATTAATTAAATTTTATATATTATAATTATAATAGAAGATAATTGAAAGATTCTCAACATTTTGTATATCTTTCTATAGTTTTCATCCTTATAACGAAAAGCAATTTAAATGAATATTTTCTCCGACTAATTAATTATAAACAACCATGATTATGACGAAGAGTTATAAGATTAATTTGATAGTTAATGAAAAGAGAAAAAATAAAAGTCATAGATTTAAATCTTTCTTACTAATAAAAACTAATAAACTAATATTAACATTTACTAATAAAAAGAAATCATGATCATCATCAAAATTAAAGAAAATTCGTTATAATTTATAATCCAGCCAAGAAAGTATGAGCAAATCTCACAAGATAAAATAAAATAAAAAAATTAAATTGAAAAATTAACACGAAACTTTGTAATATTTTTCTGGTCAGGGAATCTTATAAGAATCTTGGTATGTCAATGGTAGTCGCTTTTTACTATATATCTAACTTGACTGGCAAGTGGATTGCTAGACTTTTGGCCCCATATAAATTAAAATTGCTATGATTGCAACATTGATATGCTAGCTTGTACTATATAACCCATGAGTAGTGAACCATAAAGTACTTCAGTGCTTAAGGTGTAAATATATGTGGTCACCGAAAGAACTTTCTAAATTGGTTAGGACTTACAAGAATGTTGTCCTCATATTTTGGTTCAAGTAACTTTATTTTAAAAGAAAATAAGAAAAATGGTCAACCAATTATATTTCTTTTTAACCCTAGCAAATCAAATGGGGCCTGAGTGTATGACACTCTTTTGTTCTTGTAGTTTCTGTGGGCCAAAATTGGAGTCATATGATACGACATGCACTTGTCAATGACGACAAAATCCTCCTTGATTATCTTGATTTCACATGTTCTGTATGGGTTTAGTGTCAAACATGCATAAGGACAACGATTGAAAAATGTTTTCAAATTCATCAACAGTTATGCACTAATTTCCACTTCACTATAATCTTGCCTTCCCTTGGCTTGAAGGGACAATGAACTTGATGAGTATCTTTCCTAGAGGAGCCCACTTTGTATCTCTTCAAGGGTCCCATACTAATGCTCACTAACTCATTCTTTTATTATTATTTAAGGGTAACCTAGAAAGCTTAATGAAGAAGGGAAACAAATTATTCATTTTAATAAAGTTTTTAAAAGTTACAATTACGTACGGTTTTGCTGTGGCTATTGTGATTGATGCGTTTTGCAATCATAGTTTGATGCGATTGCAACAAACCATGCAACATGCATGTCAATCATTCAAATTATAAAAAAAAAATTACAATATTTCATGAGGTAGTTGATTACTTCTTGTGCTTATTGTTTGAAGTACGTTGTCAACGATTTTAATTTGTTAAGTCTTTGTTTGTACATAATGTGTTTATTTTCTGTTAATTTTTTGGCCACAGTCTAAATTATTTTATATTGAAAAAACCAACCTCAATATATGAACACAAAGCCAATCTTTTACACATGGCACTGAGATGGAAATCCATTATGAATAATAATGCCAACAGGTCAACTTAGAGAGTAATGAGAATGTTTCAGTCACTGTGCTGCATTAGTGCTTTCTTACGATTGTTAGAATGCTTGCTTGTGACTCCCATTTACTTTAATTTTATTTTATATATAACTTTTTTATTTGTTTCCCATCTATTCAGACTCTATATGAGTAGAAAAAAGTTGATATAACAAGCTACGATTGTTAGCATCGAATATTGACCATTTTTGCATTTGCTTTCCCTTCGTAGTTTGAATTTGTATGCCATTTATGTGATGAACTTCTGTCAAAGCTAGCTTCAGCGCTAATTTATACGTTACAAATTAATTGTTCATTTTTATGAACAAGCATGTTAGTATGTATCGTGGACACATTCGCGTACCTTTACGTTTCTCAACTCAAAGGAAGGAGTCAAATTTCAATACTAGAGTTTACAATAATTATAGTATTAGAGTTTACAATAATTCAGATATATTAGTGTTTAACAATTGAGTTAGACCTCTTTAACTACACATCTTGACATGAACCTTAATAGAATTTGAATGATTTAAACACATGTAAGAAAATTTATGACAAAGTTTCATATACAACACAAAACAAAGCGAAAATAATGGTTCCTTGCAAACATGGGTAATAGGGTTTAGCCAACTTTTTTTTTCGTGAATTGGGTATAGCAAACTAGAAAATGAACTAGAAGATATACACAGAGATCAAGATCTAGAAGGAACAAGGATACTTGTTGGTAGAATCTGAAAAGGACTATACTATATACCACTGTCAATCACAAAAAGTGTGTTCATATAGCCTAGTAATCAATCTATTTTTGAATATAAAGCTTTTGGTTGCACTTGCAGAAGTTTAGAGGAATTACTTTTGAGTTTTGAGTGATTAATCAAAGGAATCAACCATGGTATATGCAAAACATCAACTGCGAGGAAAAATTCTATCATGTCACCAAACTATTATACACACCTCATCTAATTTTCATCTGTTATTCCTGGCAATCAATAAAGAAAATAAAACTTAATCAATTCAAAGCTAATATACAGATTTACATACTGTGCATACAGAATTTCTACGCTAAATATCCAACTAAGGTGTGACTATTATTTGTATATGTCATAAAAAGTCTTGATTGAACATGATAACAGTGAGAGAGAAAGATAACTATGAAAATGACACCACTATAGCAACCATATATGAAGTTAATTAATAGTTCCTAGAAGAGCAATGTGGTATCAAGAAAAGAGCCCCATCTAGAGGGGGATTTAAAGAACGTGACATTTCAACAAGGTAGGGACCATTCTCCAATATATTTTGTAACAGTATGATCAGGAGCTATATGACCTACTTATCACATAATTAACATTCAGAATTATGGTTTTCTACATTAGAAAGAGACGAGAAATAACTAGTATTAAGTTGTTGGTAACAGTCCTTATCACGAAAGAGACAAAAAGCTTCATTATATATTTTAATATATTCTTTTGTTTAATATTTTGTTACAACTATATGCTGAGATATGGTGTAGAGTACAATTTAACAATACGAAACTACGGAAAATATCATGGAATTCGTTCATACTCTTGAATTTCAGCAAGGATAAGAACCATCGTTTAGATGCTTGTTTGGTCAGATAAGGATAAATGTTCTTGGTATGGCACCTTCAAGGAATTGGAATTGAATTCCATAGTTATTGGGCCTTGGCAGAAAACCCATTTTTTGGTACATCCACGTTAACACCAATAAAAACACAAGATAATAATTTTCTTGAACCTAAATAGTGTATCCTAAACCACATTAACTTTAAAATAAATGCTTAATTCATAAAAGGCAAAAACATAATTACCTTTTGTCTATATTTAAAGTTGGAGCAAATTAGAAAGTTACTATGTAAGTTCATATCAAATTCACATTTACTTTTGTCTTCCAATTTAAAATAATGAAGGATAAACTAATCCAACAGAATTAGAACCACAAACAGATTTATACCTCGTTTTATTATCTTTTAGTTGATAAAAGTCCTCATGCTTTTCTCTGTTTGGATTGGCATGGGGACGGGGGAATAAATTGGAATGCAACTAATGCAAGTAAAAACGTTGGAAGTGTTTTACACTTTTTACTTTTAGGCTTTAATCAAATAAATGGCGGAGAACATTTTTAGGTGCTTTTTCAAAAGGGGGAGGTGTTGCAAGAGTTTCGTTTTCCAAAAGATAAACTTAAAAAAGAAAATTCCTCCAGTAATAATAATAGATAGGATTCATAATGTCGGTACGTAGCAGTCTATTTGTCTAAGATATATGCTTGTAAGTTCGTTGTGGAGAGTTTAACAGGTTTTTATAACAACCAAATTAAATTCGAATGGTTAAATTGGTTGAACTATAAACTAATTATAGTTTTGATTCGAACCTCATATTTACATCAACCAAGTCATAATTAACCTAATGTAGTCTTTGATTTACTTTTCAAATCATTTACACAATTTCTCTTTTTTATTTATTTAGACCCATGTATTTTTTATTGAAAATAATCCTATTCGAATCATTATATTCGATAAAATTATCATTTTAAGTATTTAATACAATTACAAGACTCATATTAATTAATTTAGGTGTTCAGTGGTACACATTCCTCTTCTTCCTCTACCCCCAAATACCTTAATAAATTGCCCTAACCCGATATGTGGTAGTACTTCAAAAGAGGAAAGGAGGAAGGAGCTAGCTAGGGGAACCAAATATAGAATTGAGAGTCTATTTTCTTTTTTTCTCTTTTGTCCTTCTTTGTCTAAAATTTTCTCACATTATATTCCACAATCAAATAAAGAATAATTCCTTTTTCGTCCTTTCTATACACAGGATGGGCATCCACAAGTGAATGGAAAAGATATACGCTAATAATTACATACCCATCTCCACCATGATGTCCAAATTTGAGGGGGAGAAAATCTATCAAAGACCGTAGTCTTTATGAAAATTATTGAATACCGGACTTATATATATATATATAATACGGGAGTTCTACATATTTTATTTAAGTTATTTTTTTGCCTCCACTTGAACTTTGCATTTTCCTTTTCCACACTATTGTAATTCCAAATAAAAATACATTAACAACATAAAATAATATATTTCTTAATAGTGAAAGCTAGTTTACACTAATAATATGAAATGGTAAATGAACAGCCAACCATAATTTCGGTCAAATCTTTCTTTGGGTTTTCTTTTTTGTTTTATATTTAACCAATAAAAAAGACGTAGCAAATATATTTTTTTTAGATACTAAAGTTGCATATTTTATACTGAACTTCGTAATATATATTATTACTCTGTGATAAAATATACATTTTTTCAACGCAAACCCCTTCCGTATCTAAATCTAAAATATACTCAGTTGATATAATTTTTTTGATGTGTATAGCGCACTTTAAGTTAATAAAAATTAATTAATAATATGATAATTATTGTTTTTTTTTAACAAAAATTCTATCAACTCTTTTAAAAACGTAAATAGGATAGAGAAAAAAACAAATTAAATGTTTTTTTTCATTATATAGTGTTAGATTCGGCGTCTTTCTCAACTTACCATAGAAAGCTATGGTTCTACTTCTAGTAAATAAAAAAATATTATAGTAAATCTTACAAACTTATACAAGTTATTTTAGAAATGTTCAAATGTTAAACAATATATAACTGTTTAAATGCACAAAAATATTTTAAAAATAATTACCCCATCCTATTTAAAGGGACAAAAATCCTTAGAAAAGGATCACATATATACTTATAGGCAAAGTAGAAACTTGCTCATCCACTTCTACATTCTTTTTTTTTTCTTCAATAGAGAGGAGGTTATTTGTAAAGATTGAAAACCTTGACTTAACTTATTCAATTCAAAATGTAAATGTAAAACGTCCCTATAGAGACCCCAATATCCATCCCAATATGGGAACTAGAATTTCCGATTAGTGGCTTTCGGTAATCATCACGATGACAATTACATCAATGTAGAGAATTGACTCCAAACAGTTTTGAGGAGGGATAGTGACTCATAAGCTTAGTTTATCGGAATATTTGTGTCTACTCAAACATAAAGTCCCTTCCATGGAATATTATATTTTTCAATCAACCCTAGTATCCAGTCAAACTAGGCCCATCGAATTCCTTAACAAAGATGCCTATAAAATTAACATCAACAATCTACATCCGCTGGTCACACCGCCATGCAATTAGATTTACATCTACGTGCTTAATTTTTTTTCAAAGAAGACAAATTAGCATACAATTTTGGAAATTAACTGTGGTAAACTCTCTCTCCTCCTCCTATTCACCTTGCACTACTAGTTTGAAACCCACATCTGCTTGAACAAGAGCTTCCCATGTGGAATAATCTATGATGCTAAGTGTTACATATCTTCCGGTGAAGAATGAGATAAATACACTAGACTTGTCATGGCCTCTTGAAGCCAATCCTCCTCATCATTCTTTAACTGCATGCATGAAAATTATCAATTAAGAAACTATTTTAGATGTTTAGAAATATTTTTTTGCATTTAAGCATGAAAGATAGATAGTTTTTTTCATACATAAATTTGATTGAGAGGAATTAAGGAGATATTACAAAGAAAGAAAGAAAATATTTTCTAATCCTCCTATAACATTTTTTTACAAATGTTCTTTTATACTATATGAATGAAATAAGTATTGAATAATATATTTGAAAGATAGACTAAATATATTTACTATTTTTTATATAATAATATTCTTTAAAAATATTAAATGGACTAATAGGAAAAATATTAAAAATTATATACTCATTAAAAAAATTGTCTTTTAGGTTATGGCTAAAAGTGTTTAGATTATTGTTGTTTATTCGATCAGATAGCATGTCATTATCAGCTATAGATTCTGGTTCCTAAATATCCTTCTTAACAGTATGCAATGAAAGTTACCTGAAACTGGATTGAATCGCCACCATAAAAGTCTTCTTTGTGGTGATGATGATTCTCATGCTTTTTGGTTGCCATGTCTTCTTCACAAAGCTCATTGTTTCTTGCAAACCTTCCCCTAACCCTGACTCGCCTATCAGCTAAGGTTTTCCGACATGCGTACTGTGGGAATAGGTCAAAGAGAAAGTGAGTTCCATATTCCAGATTTTACAGAAAGATAAAGGAGTCATGTATAAGTGTGTGAGCTAGTGTGAAAGAGATGCAGAATATATATATAAAAAAAAAAAGACCTTGATGGTTTTGTTAAAGTTTCTTTGATTTCTTTTCTTCAAATATCGGAGAATTCTTTCTTTCCTCTCTTCTTCTGAGTACCTTCCTACCTTTATGAAAGGCTCCTCAACTGCTGCCATTTGATTACCTTGAATTCCCTGCCATAAATTTCAAAAACAACATTTAATAAATGAAACTACGTATATGTATCTTTTTTTTTCCTTCATATTCTCTTCTCCAATAAATGCTTTTGGATAAGAAAAATGACACCACCCTTCCAAAGGAGAATACACACATAAAAATTTTAAAAGTTATAAAATAATTAAAACCATGCTAGCTTAATAATGTAAGAAAAGGATTTCAACAATATGAGGAATTCAACAACAAAATTGAAACATACCCAGTTTTCTCTTGCAGCATTAGGATAAGGAGGTGGCTTAACATCCTCCACAAACCCACAACATTCATCTCCAAACTCCCCAACATGAGGTTGGTACGATCTGCTGTTATTGAAACTCTGAAATCCTCCTCCATAGAACCCCATTTTGCAGTCCGAAATTGCCAAATCCGAGAGCCCCCCGAGCTGCTCCGAAAACGAAGGCATCCAATTAGCAGCACAAGCCATGGTGTCACAATCAAGCGACACAATATGATCAAGTGCACCATTGTTCATATCCAGCACAGGAATATTCAAGCTATCTTGGCCACCACCCCACATGGCGGTGGTGTCCATAATGGAGGCATTGCCGCCACAATTGAGAAGAGGGATAGGGTGCTCGGAAAGATCGTGAGTGCTGAACGTGTAGTTTGGATAGAATTGTGGGATTGAAGCCATGGAAGAGGGTGAAAGGGGCATGGAAAAGGAAATTATGTTGTGTTGTGTTGTGATTTTTGGTTGGTGCTTTCTTCTTTTGTGGGTTCAAATATATAGGCTATTGTGATAGTGCAAAATAAAGAGTGGGGTGGGGGTTGAGGGCAAGTTGTAAGGCAAGTGGACAAGACTATAATAAGGGATTAGGCAGCTAAATATATGGATATCAAAACAAACTAATTAAATTGTATATGTTTGAGTCTACTTTCTTCTCATCTTCTCTTTTCGCCGTTTTATGGAACTATAAACGCGTAAACATTGTACTCATAATTAACAAAAGTGGTTTTTTTAATCAGCAAAATAGAATAATTGTTGGGAGTATTACTAAAAACATTGTGTTGTTATAAAAGTTGTTGTGATACTCTCATGAACATTTTTTCAAAAAGTCTTGTTAAAGAGCATTTTCTGTTAGTGTTTACATTAGTCCTTATTGAGTTTCTCTTCAAATTATTCAAAAGTCTATTCAGTAGTATTTACTAATATAAAAAAAGTGTATTTAGTACATAGATGAAATTAATTATTCATTTTTTAATTATAATTTATAATCATGTTTTTTCTTGGGTTGCTTAGAAGACTGACTGATCGGTAGCACATTAATTTAGACATTATGGTCATGTTTTAACGCTATGTTATCAAACTTCAATAACACGTAACCCAATCCATTAACTTACTAATGTGATTCTTAAAAAAATGCTATTATATCAACTTTTGTCCTTTAGTCCAATATATTCGATCATATTGTAACGGAAATAATCACATTCAAATGCGATGACAAATTTTTTATGTCAACTTTTTTTCATGAAAGACATTAACCCTTCTCACCTAATCATGTGGACTTAAATCCTACAAATTTTGAAAATGTTATTTTAGCGTGACAAGTTTTATCAGCACGTGATTGGAAATGAAACAAAAGGAGACGAAATATTAAAGTACAAAAGTACATATAGAGATTTTAAAGATCTTTGGAAATTTGAGAGCCAATGTGACACGATCCTAAATTAGTAGTCGCCTGCTGAACGTGTATTTCCATTTTAAATACGTACACAACATATTAAAAAAACTATAAAATTGTACATACAACATTCAAAATATATTAAGACTAACAAGGTTCAGTATAATTAGTAAATAATTAGGTTCTTTAAGTATACCAGTAAAGATGTGATTCATCTACCACCAACCGTTATATAAATAATGGTTAAAAAAAATATTTTTGGTGAAATTATATAAAACCACCAATAGTGCCAAGAACTTCTCGACTTCTCCAATGGCATTCTCAACGGAAAACTCATGGAACGCTATCAAAAGTAGTCCCATAGCTTCGGTGACATGGAGATCCACTTTGTCATCATCGCCAAGCGCCTCCCGTATCCCAACTCCAATTAAGGCCTCGATGGCTACCTGAACAATTGGATGTCTTAGACGCATTTATACTCTAATCCAACAAGTGTTGTTGTTTTCTTCTCCAATTAGTGCAAATAACGATAAGCATGAGTTTTTGTTCTTTGTATTAAGAATCTGCCTCCTCATTTGATCATTTGTGGCAAAATTTCAATAGGTTCTTTGGTTCAATTACCATAATGAGGAAAAGAGCATGATAAAGGATGACTGAAGTTGACAAAAAAGAGAGAATTTTCAAATTGGAAATATTTATTTTTTGTTCCTCTAAAATTTTTAGTATATTTTTGTTTGTTGTAAAAAAAATTATGATTTTAGTTCATGTAAATTTAAAATATTATTATTTGATTTAGAGCTAAGTTCAGTTAATCCAAATCTAGCTCCATATAAAATGATGAAAATAAATTTATAGGAAAACAATCAACCATTTTTAATTTTATGGGGACAAAACAAATATTTGAGGCTAAATAAATAAATTATTATTGATTGCTTGATGGTTATTTGAAAAAATATTTATTCTTTATTAACATTTTTATTACAATTAAGAGGGGATAGAAATATTGATAATAATCACAAAATGCACCAAGTTCCTATTTTGTTAATTTCTTTTTAAAATAATTAAATACACAAATTGCATAATGTTTTATTTACTTTTTCACACGTAAATGCTAGAAAGGCATAAATGTGCAATAGTACGATTCCTTGTCTGTTAACCCACCACTCCACTTTTTGTTTCTTTAGCAATACATCTTTTTACCTAGCTCTCTCTCTCTCACACACACACACACACACACACACACACACACATATATATATATATATATATATATATATATATATATATATAATATATATATATAAACAAAAGAAGATGGATTAACTCTTTGTATTATGCGGAAACACGTATAAGTCCCGTAATAGATAAAGGTAACAAATTGTGAGCTTTATAGTCAAAAAGGAAAATTCATGTTATAATAAAGTGTTCAATGGCTTAACCTATTATCTAGCAGTCATATGTAGGGTAACTATCATAACTCGGCTCACAGATCTCATGTAAATCTTTTGGAAGTCAAGGACTGGCATTTTAAATAACGTTATTGTCAATTACAATAAATTATTTTCATTTCTTTGAATAAACTATTATTATGTATTTGATTTTTTATATGCATTAAAAATTGTCTACAATATACGTAAAAAATACACTCGTTTATTGGTATAATATGTACGTATTGTTGGACAGAAGTATTTTATTGGAAGAATTCTAATTGGAAAAAAAATTGTATATTCTTTCATACAGTTAATTAAGTAATTAAGTTTTATAACAAATCAAACTACTTTCACGAACAAATTGAAGTGAAATCATTTTCGCCCATGCAATTGGAAATACTAGTGTTTTTTAACTTTCAGATGTCCTTGATTGAGTGATCTTCTAACTGTACTAACAATTGATCAATATCGATTAAATCAATGTTCTAGACTGAGATTAGAACGAAGAGAAACACAATATATAATTAGAATACAATGATATTATATGTCAAAGATTAAAGCTATAAAGTAGATTACAAATTTATGCAAATAGAATAAAGTACGAATTTTAATTTTTAAGCAACTTATAGCCAACGAGAAGAGGAATTTAAGCTACATAGAGAACGAAAAGCTGAAGCCGATATCTGGAAAAGCAAATTGTAGAGGGCTTCATGTGCACACAATTCCTTTGTACACTTTCAAAGCTGTGCATCCATAAGTACTTGTAAAGATTTATCCTAGTTATAGGGTAAGAATCTAACACATGGGGTTGTTAGATTTTTGGTAAACAAATCAAGTACAAGATATTTCTCTCTCTACACAAAGTTTTTCATGAAATACTTCACTTTCCCTAATATACCCATCATTTAAAGAGAAACATAAGTACATTGACTTGAGGTTTATAAACAGATCTACCCTTGGCAAGCATAGAATTATAGGTCACATATATGTAGGCCAAAGTGCCCCCATGATTTGATGGGCGCTTAATTTTGTACGATAATGAGACATATTCGTCTTGATTATATGTCTTTGAAACTGCCGTTGTTGTTGTTTCCCATGACCTCAAACTCATAACAGAATATTAAATAGCGGTGGATGAATGTTAAACGTTCTGCAAATTGTCTGTTGCGGCTGTAAAAATTATCCGGTTCTACATTATCATTAAGAATTTTCTTTTATATATATAAATAAATTTTTATTTTTATAAATAAGTTATCATCATCTTATAATTTCCAAAGATGTATATAATTCTTTTCATTTCAGGAAATTAAAATAAAGACGTAAAAAAACTGCTTTTCATGAGTATGTAATTCGTTAATCAAGTGTAATCTGATAGCAATATTCTCATGCTTAAAATGTTCAATAAATTTTGGTTTTATATATAATATGTGGTTGTAGGTAAGTATGATTAGTAGGAAAAGCATCCATTTGTAACAGACATTTATGCCCTTTTTCTTCAAACGGAGGTAATAAATAGATTAGTTGGGAAATAAAGTCTGAGTGAGAGCCATAACAGCACCCATCCAACTAAACACTAAATAACAAAAAACTGTGAAGAAAAAGAACAATGGTTAACCAGGTTTAGTGAAGATTCCTCAAGTTGTCCACACATAGCACAATTCAGATCACTTTCCAAATTAAGTATACTTCTTTGATGGAGCCAACTCTTCCACAAAACTCCAAAAGTCTTTGCCTCATGCTAAAATCTGCAAAGCACATGACATTTTGGCATTCAGAAATGAGTAAGCTGATTTCACCATGTAAGAGTTTAAGTTGTCAAATTTCTAGACTCATTTATCCTCCACACACCAAACAACACATGTACTGAATTAATTAAATTTTGAAATCCAACTAAAAGGTTCAGTTCCCAAAACAAAGAAATCTCGCCGCCAAATAAACATCTAGTTCCAAGAATCTTCCACCTATCTGCCCATATCAGCAATTCATTTTTCAACTTCATAAACATTCTCAAATAAATCCCTCAGAGGAGCATTACCAATTCAGACATCTTGGCAAAAAGAATAGACTTCTCATTCCCCATTTATTTTACAACATCATTAATAAACCAATTCCCATGCATTCACTCCCCACCCTTTACGAAGAGAGCAAATATATCCCTCCATTTTGATAGGTAAGTTGTGATTGTGAAAGTAATCCATGTGCAGTGGATTATTGTGAAGGAAGTGTAGCTAAGTGGTTTGATAAGCATGAATGTATATGGAAAATGAATTTTCACAATGTAATTTGACAAGTGTATAGGTCAACAAGTAATAAAGTGATATAAATGGAACTATCATATAACAGACTGTTAGCCTTTAGCACTATGTAAGGGACGGTGAAAACTCAAAACAATAAGGTTTTCAATTGTTAAGGAATCGTCACCAATATTTTTTACTAGAAAAATAATGGAAAATCTTTTTATACAAAAAATAGTCTTCGAAAATCATATTTAGGTTCGGGAGTTCAATACACGCACGGAAGCTACGTATTAGTACCCTACGACATTCATTTTTTTAAAAACGATTACCTTTAATTAATTAAACAAATAAATTTTAACACATTTGTCTCACCTTAAAATACAACTAAGAATTTATTATAACAAAGGCTATAAATTTATTCATCCAATTATTTTTATTTTTATTTTATTTTTAATTTGATAAATTTTGTGTTATTTTATATGACTCTAGAGATCCCAGGTATCTCCAAGTATAATAGAAAATCATAGTCTATGTAGTTATTGAGTTGTCTTTATGTGTGATTTAATTATTTTATTATTTTATAATATTTAAGTTGGCACAACCCATCCGCCCTAAAATTAGAATCGACATAACATAGATGTCACGCCAAGGTCAATTCCTTTAAAAAAATGTAGATTTAAATACTTTTTGTTCTAAGAAAATGAGACATCAAATTGTCATAACTTGTATCCGAGAGCTTTAAGGATTACAAGAATCCTAGTATATTTTAATAGTTTAAAAGTATTGTAATTTATATAGTATATATATGTGTGTGTTTAAAGATTTATGATACCAAAATTAATTAAGAAACAATTTAGAGTACATCAAGCTGTCACAACTTGTAACCTCTAAGAGTTGAAGTAACAAAAAGATGTCACATCTAATTATTCCTTTTTAAGAAAAACATCTTGTGATTAATGTAATTTAAATAGTTCTAATTTTAAAAATTAAAATCATGTAGGCGAAACAAACAAATAGAGGTATTTTTTCACTTATTCCAAATGAGGGTGAATTTCAAATAAATTAAGAAATGAAGATAAGTCGTAAAAAGTGTTACGATTTTTGAGTTGAAAGTTGTAACATTAACTATGACTTTTAATTTTTTTAATTGAAGTCATAAAATAATTTACGAGTTCAGCTTATTTTTTTAAAAATTTACAATTTTAAAGTCGTACTAATTTTTTTAAAACTGAAGTCATAACATTTCTTAAAACTTCAGTTAAGCTTTTTTTTTAATTTATGACTTTCATAAGCACTTTTTTCTTACGACTTTAAAGTTATGAGATTTAATTTTTTTATAGAAGTCGTAAATTTATTTACGAATTCTATTTATATTTTTTTTCTTCATAAAATAGTGTTTTTCAAAAATTGTAAATAATTTTTTAATTTAATTATTTAATAAATAAATATATTTAAATTTCATAGTTTATTTAATTTTTTGATATATTTTTATTTAATATTTTTTTAATATTTTTTTCTTTAATTTAATTTTATATGATTTTATTTAATATTTTCTTAATTTTTGGTATATTTTTCGTAATTTATTATTTTATTTAATAGAATTTCTATATTTTTTACTAATGTTAATACCATCGTGGAAAGTGAACACTTTCCATGAAGGTGACTTCAAAGACTATCGAACCGTTGTCAAATGTGCTTTAGAATCGACGTGAAAAATATGTTTTCTAGTAGTTATTAGACACATTAAAGCTCACATTCAATACTCCAATCTCCTCTTTCTCCCACAACTATCTCTAAAAAGTTCAAAATGATGGAGGTTCATATGAACATGTTCCATATCATCAACTGTAGTCTCAAGGTCATTTTGGCATTTGTTCCCACGAATGCAAGGTTCATGATCAATATAGGCACAAATCCACATGTGCAAACAAGGCAAGTATAAGCTTATGAAAAAGAAAACAGAGTATATATATATGCTCTTCCAAAGACAACCAAAGAAAGGAAAGTGATTATATAAGTTAAGCAGTCATAGGATACATCTTCACACATAGTCCTATAAATGCATCATTCATTTAGGAATTACATAACAATCTGAGAAGTATAATATAAGTTATGAAGTGCATATGCTTATACACTCCATCAAGCATATTGTTAAGTGATAAGATTAATTAATACCCTCAATAATTTTGATTAGATGCAAATCATTACGAAGTTTAAAACCTACGTCTTATATGCAATCAGTCGGACTTATTGTATCTACATCTAATAGATCAAATAGAGATAGACAAATGTTAAGTTCTAATAAAGCATTCAATACTCTGTGTCTGAGATTTGTTTTGTAGAAAATTTCTTCTTAGAAAAAAATTTCCTAGGATTTGTCGAAATCCAAAGAAGTAAGAGAGCAATCAATGTTTTAAAAAATCAACATCTTAAAATAAGGGGTTGCTACATCTGCTGTGATAGACCTACTTTGAGCAAAAACACATTGACTTTTATTAAAGTGTGCTTCAAAAAAGCTAAGAAGAGTGGTGTTTCAACATGGAGAGGACGTGCATCTAATGCAAGCATTAAATGATCCAACAAACATTTCTTCATGCACAATCCTTCAACAAAGAAAATGTAGTTGTTTGAAGACAACAGTTGATGATGGCGCATAAATATGAGAAGCTTTCAAGAGTTCAAGTTATGAATCGATGGGATAAGAATTCAAATTTGTTGTTCCTTCTTCTTCAGGCTTCTTTTTTTTCTATGAATACAAAAGTTGTAAAACTCCCAAAACACTTATATATCCTGAGAGAAAAGACTAAGTGTTTCATTTGTATAATCATCAATGAGAAAATCACCACTAACAAATCTTCTAATTTGTTGAGATCCAATAATAACTTGGTAGAACAAACAATAGTATATGTATTTTAAGTTTGGGGATAAGCTTAGCTTTGTAAGATCCAAAAGTGGTCATGAAGAATACTTGTGTCTATGTTAAAGTTAGTAGGACTTGGTGGATTTTCAAGAACTGGACATAGTCACAGTGGTAGAAACGAATCTGTACAAAACTTTTTACACCTTATCTCTATGGTTTGAATATATACCATAACATCTCACCACCTCTAACCATTGAGAGATGTTGAAATTCAATCTATCGAATTAACTCGTCCTTTTATCTTCAAGGTGCAAGAATCTGACCCACTCTTCCTTCTAGCACTAGGTTAAGAGCATTATCACATGACTTCTAACTTGCATGTGTACTCACAAATGCAACCACACAGTATGGGCCAAAGTATAAATATTTAGTAGTCTCATCTCAATGGGGACAAGAATTACTTAATAGGTCAACAACACTTCATGAAGATCCTATCCAAGTAACCCTCACCATCACTAATTTTTATCTTCTCATCATTCATTTGTCCAATGGGTGATGAATTTTTTCAAGTCTTATGGCATATTTTCTTAATATTACACATATAATATTGTATTTAACTACTTTTCATTAACATATCCCTTCCATGTTCACTAATGAGTTTTAAATTAAATCTCACTACTTTGTTCCTAATACTAAGCTATCGTAGTTATCAACCTAAGCATTTTAAATCTATTATCCAAGGAAAGGCGTGTTGTTGAGACAAAGTCCCTTCAGAAGTAAATTTCAAGTATTCTGAACTTAGATACTAATGTTTGTTTTGAGTGTTCTTAAATAAGATATATAGGAAAAATTTAGAAGCATGAAGAAGGTGTGAAGCATAGGCCTACAATGGATGCTTTTCAAGACATAGATTTTGCATTTAGATGTAGGACTACCAAAAGAAGAGTATTCAGAAGATGGAAAGGAAATCATGTTTTTCGAGTCAAAGTGCAGATATCAAAAGTTGTGTATGTTCACATACATGATGCTGGGGTAGGTTTAGTCAAGGGATAGATATCAAAAGCTACACATGACTAAGGGGTCATTAGAAGTTGCAAATGGTTCATAAAGATAGACGTGTTTCACCATATAGAAGCACACATCAATTGAAGACATGCATCAATGTTCCAAAACATTGAACCTGAAGTTGTGAGTTCCTCGTTATCTTTGAAGATTTTCAACCAACAAAACTCAAAGAAGATAATGAGTCCTAATCAAAGAACAAGCAACTAGTAGAATAAAATTGAAGCACATTGCACTGCAATTACAACAACATCTACAAATGCTAACCCAATCTTTAGAAGACTTCCCATGGTTTGAATTCGAAAGCCATGAGGAACCACTAAGACCAACAACTATGGCACTCGATAGATACACTTCAAAATTAAAATGTGCAAGATGTCTTAATAATTGAGAAGAGTAGAGATAATGAAGACAACTCAAGAAAAGGAATTGCAGAAGATGAAGGATGAAGATGTGCACAAAGGCTAGTTGTAGGAACTTGGACAACTCATGCAATAATTTGAAAATTGAATTCAACATCAAACTGCCATAAACGACTAGCTCCGGATCTCTTTGCACATTGATCAAATTTGAAGTAGTAATTTCCAAAAAATGAGTATAAAAAAAAATAAGGTAAAGTTAGAAGAAAATCTATCCAGAATAACCGTACCATATAACTACAAGTTATTATTTGTCATTGATGCATATTATGATTATAACCAAATTCCTATCTATCTTAAGGATGAGGTCAAAATGACATTTATGATAAACAAGGAAGTGTACTACTATATTAGAATATTTATTCCCTTTAGGTTCAAGCATGTGGAGGTGGCATACCATGGATGACCACAAAGGTCTTTGGTGAAATGATGGGGGGAGTTATAGAAGTGTATGTTGATGATGTCACCGTAAAGACATCAATTGAGAAAGATCACATCGAGGATTTGGAAAAGGTCTTCAACCGATTGAGGCAATTTAATATGCATTTGAATCCACTCAATTGCATGTTTAGAATTCCAAGGTGTAAGAAGCTAGGAAGTTTAACAAGAAGTGATGGCCAAATTGTTGCTTTAACTCAATTTATAGCCAAGGCAACCCGTACGTCTTTGCCTATATACCAATTGTTCAAAAAGGGCAACACTTTAAAAAGGAGTGAGTAATGTGAAGTAGATTTTCAAGATCTGAAGAGGGTGTTGGCTAATCCACCAACATTAGTCTCACTTGAACCAAGAAAGAAGTTAACTCTTCGCGCATCACGATAGCACCACTACTATCACCACGATCCTTAACGGAACCTGACTCATGTTGATGTGTACTTTTTTATTGAAGGGGACAAGGAGTGAAACTAGTGATTTTCATCCGTATGGTACTAGCAAGTTGATATCACATTGCTTTTATTAATTACAGATTTTTTTTTTTGGAAGGTAGATATCACATTTTATAAAATACTATACAATATTTTTTGAAATACTTATTTAAAATTTGTGTGATTGGCATGATTTTTATATCTTTTATTATAAAAACAAATTATATAGAAACGTTTAAATAAACAAGTATTTAGCTAAATTCAATTAAATAATAGTTGCATGAGATCGGGTCAGAAGATCAGATTTTGACTCCAAAGACGGGTCATATGTAGGGCGTTGGGCTGGACTCATAAAGTCCATTTTGGTCGCAAAAGAAAGACATTTTGCAAGAATTGATTCATTCATTAAGAATTTTAAAAGTAACCTGTGGCAACCTTTATCAAAATTAATTTGAAAAGAATCAATATTATTCGAATAATCACTAATCCATGTAAGCCACTACATATAAAACTTGCATTTAGATAAGTTTGGATAACTTTATTAATTCCCTTCACTTCTCTCTCTCTCTTTCTTTTCTTTTTTTGGGTAATAATATACTATATTGCAATAGTGAGACACTGAGACATCATTTCAGATATATAAGACCCCATAACGAGGATTCAGGGAACTTAGATAAAAAAAGAGAATTTTCTTTTAGTGTTATGTCCTGAGCATGGTCACCCCCATTACTGAAACTTATTTGAGTACACATGTAACAGAATTACAGAAACATTCTTGGCTCCACTTATTATATATATTATTAATCAAATGAATATTGCTTGGTAAACAACTTGGAAGAGACAATTGAATATAACAAGAGATTTGTCTTAATTAAAGTTTATCTTAATTAGAGAATGAACCTACCATATATATTAACAATAGCATACATCAATCACAGCAAAGTACAGTATATATGTTGTTTAAGTGACAGGAAATGTTCCTGAACAACCCAAGATGGGGAATGACAAAAGGATTCTGTTTTGGCTGACTTTCTCTCTTAAATAAACCGTACGATTCTATTAAAGCTAGTGTGTGAAAGAATAATAATGTAGAACTATCAAGCCCCTTTTTAGTTTCACGAATAATGTTAAGTTTAAATATAATAAGTGTTCAACATTACAAGAAATCATATGTATGTGATATTTTCTAATATTTGTAAGATAACGTATAAATTTTATGAAGGATTAAATTATTAATTACTATCAAATCTATAAGTGGTAAGTATAATTTATATTACACGTATATTCATGAATACACCTAAATATAATAATAAAAGTATTTAAAAATTTTAATTCAAAAACATCTTATAAATTAATTTAGTTCATTAAATATTAAATGGTACTTTATGTATATCCCACTATTTATGCCTATTATTAACTGAAAAAACTGTATTGGTTTTTAAATATTAATGAAACTAATTAAAGTTCTTGTGATTGAATAACTTATTAAAGAGGAAAATTTTGATTTCATTTAATATATAAATGTTTAAAAGAAATATGTCATTAAATGATAAAGACGGTTTGACTGTATAAAAGTACATATAGAAGTTATCTTCTTTTAAAAAACAAAATAACAACTGAAATTACTATATAGTGTGCCTGTGAATACATTTTTTTAGATTTAATTAATAGTTTATTTTATACATGACGCCCTTTTATTTTTATATGTACATATGTGTAGTTTAATAATTTATTTTGGAAACCCAATAAAATGTTAAAGTAATAATAAAAAAGGATAAAATTAAATTACTTAGTATGTATTTATAACTTTATTATAATTAAATAAATTATCTACGTTATTGATTCTAGCTGTAAAATAAATTTGGCTTTAATTTTGTGTTCTGCCAAATTAAAAATAATTATTTCTATATAAGTTATATTTTCCCAAGTAAACAAAGTTTAAGAAAACATAAAATTGTCAGCGTAAGAAAAAAAACAAATAAAAGGTAAAAGAAAGAAAGTATTAAAAAAACTAAACAAAATAAACTTAGGTTGTACGTGTTTCGATAAAATTCTCAATAAATACTCATAAAAGAAGAAACACTACAACCTAAGTCTGAGAATTTTATCGAAACACGTGCAGAATTTCTCTTATTTAACTTCCTTAAAAAATATTTTAATCTATTCATAAGCTAATTTTAATTCATTTTACTTAATTTCTTTTCATATAAGTACATCTTGAAATTTATTCATACAAAGTCCTTATAGAAAGAAGTATATCAGACAAATTGTGATATTCTATGATCTAGCTCATATTAAACTTTAATTTGCTGAAACTTATTTGCTAATTCATAAATAAAGTATGTCAATATTTCTGTAAAACCTATTTAATTAAAAATGTCCCGTAAAACCTTTATTTTAACAAATTAGACCATTTAAATAAATAAAATTAATATAATAATGAGGGCGTAATATTTTATTGCTACATCAATTTTTCTATGATATCTTAATGATATATGTGATTGTTTACTCTTTAGGCCAGTTACCTTATATGAAAGAGTATGTCCATTATATTATTTAGAGGTAAATATTATATTTTTTATTTAAAAATACTTTTTTAGTTTGTATATAGTATGTGAGAAATTTTTTTATATAACTAAAATTTATAATAAATAAATATTTTAAATATATAAATTATATTATAATTAAAAATTATAATAAATAAATATGTTTAGATATATAAATTATGTTTTAAATTTACAATAATTCATTTAAATTGTGATATAGGGTTATTTTTTATTTATTGACAATTTTTTAAGAAAACAATTGAAATTTGATTTAGATGTAAAAATAAAATAGAGTAGATAAAAAAATGAATAAATATTCATTTTAATCCCTAAAAGTTGAAATAAAGAAAGATTGATCCTAGTAGATAAAAATTTTAAATTTAATCACTAAATACATTAAAAAATGATACAAAATATTTTGTCGTTAATTATTATTATGAGACATTTGGCTTCATAAGGTGTTATTGTGGGATGAAAGGTATTATTTTTATTTTTTCTGGTATTGTAAGCAGAAGAAAACAAAAACTCAAAGAAATTACAATCTGAGGATAGTAATGCCATTGGCATCCTCCTTAAGCAACTCGACCAGCTCCACAGGGGGAGTAGAAATCTCTCGAAGTATACACCAACTGAACCCTCCATTCCCCCTTCAAGAAATCCTTTATCTCTTAAATAATGGCAATATATCGATGGGAATCCTGACGAGGCTGCTTAATAATAGAGAGAGCATGCATAGAATCTAATACACAATTAAAGAACATTATCAAGATTCCTCTCCCAATTAAGCAATCTTAAGCCCATTAAGATTTGCTAACAGCTCCTTAAAACCCATGAATCCATGTTCCCATTGCATCCCTCAGAAGCCCTCCAAAACAAGCATTGCATGGATTCCCCTGACAGCTACCGTCCACATGCAGGGATACTTGATTACCTATAGCAAGGATAGAAGAAACCCACTTCGAGGAGGATGAATTTGCATTAATAGCATCATTATGGGCATCAAAAGCCATGGTAATAGCTTCATGTATGATCAATATTTTCCCCACAATATGATGAAGATCACATGTCACCTGCTGGAAAATGTTAGCATTCCTAGCTTTCCAAATTTCCCATAAAATAACTGGTATAATCCTACCAGTATTGTTATCAAACATATTCTGAAGAATGTGTCTCCTCGTCATGAAGCTCCTAGTTGGCAAGGCATGATGCGCTAACTGCCAAAGGAAAAACTTGATATTCTCCAGTAGATTACGTTGCCATATGGACTTCCAACCACTACCCAAGTACCCATATTGCTAGGAAAATCACATTGGATCAACCACCAATAACCAGACTTGGTCAAGAATTCACCTGACATTTCACTGTTCCGAACAACTGTATCTTGAAGGCTATGGTGCAAAAACATTTTCCACTCCAACAACTTTTGCATGGTGTCCCCAGGAATAGTTGTCGCCACATTTGAGAAATGCCACCCCTCCTCATTTACAATATCACACACCCTTAAATCCAATTCATTCACATGAAAGGGTCCTTTGGAGGCTGATGTCTCCCCCTCCAACCAAGGCTCAAACCACAGACTACTACTCCCATTCCTCAACTAAAGCCTAAAACCACTTTTAAGATTTGTGTAAGCATGGTTTAAAGAAGTGATCAAGTACGGGTTGTGCAAGATATCCCAAATAAGCTTTCCCAATAAGTATTCTGATGCCTCACCATATGGACTCCAAGCTCTCCATTCCTCTTATTCTGAATTATTGTGCCCACTTAATAAGGTGAACTTTCCGCTCTAGAACACCACTCCAAATGAATCTCCTAGAAATCATATCGTGAGAATCACACACATGTCATTTGAACATCAAAAACAACAACAAAAAATCCACAAATTGTTCTAAACTTGCTCATTGCCAAAAGTTGTTTCCATTTAATCCTAAGCAGTGTTTGTTGATACTTCGATTTTTGTTATAAAAGAAAGTCATACATTGACTGAAAAGCCATTGTTGATGTTCAGGATGCTGGAAAGTGTAATTTTTTTTCATTGGATCAATCCTATTGAAGAGAGATGGATGGAAGAGCTAAAGGTGGAGATTATTGATGGCTTGCAAGAGGAGTTGATGACGATTATAAAATACCTCTATTTTTTTCTATTGGTGGTTTGTTGATGGCTGATTTAGGGGTTGTAACTAGTTGCTTAGATTTGGTTCATGTAACATATATATGTAATTCAGGGACTAATTGTAATTTGGTTCAAGGACTATATCAGCAGCTTCTGTTTCCACTGTATCTTCACCATTTTCAGTTGCTGGTTCATTTAAATCAGTAAACATTTCAGTCCACTCCTCAACAACTTGAGTTTCCACTACATCGTCAGCATTTTCATTAAAATCATCACACGTTTGCATCAATTCCTCAACTGAATGCTCCTGTCCAATATGTGACACTTCTTCAATAACAGGCTCATGAACTTCACCACAAGTTTTGTTTGCAATCATTTTTATGTCTTTCTCAAGCTCACCGCCAATACCTTCATCCTACTCCTCATTAATTTGAAATCTCAATAACAGGTTTATCAACTTGATCCGTCACAGCATCATCCGGCTCAACATCAGGAAGTATCTTCGGCAATCGGCATATCATCCACCACATGTACAAAGTACAGATGGACATGCATCTTTGTCAGGATTAATAATTGCTATGTTGCACATGTTCAACACATCCTTTTCATTCTCCATTCAAAGCAAACCACCCTTCAAACCACTTTCTAGAACCAAAAAATACACAACATTAAACCTCTGATAACAATCATAAGATTTATACATGTCGTAAATAGTCCAAACTATCATCAAATCTTTATCAAAGCCTTCCCAAACATAGTACTCACCGTTCACATACTCCAATGTGCCATGATCATCTCGTCTAAATTTACCCTTGTGGTGTACAATAACATTGATGTGATCAAACATTCTACAACACATCAAAACAATGATACTGTCAATTTCTTCACATACAAGGTTTATGTTGCTTTTAAGCATCAACACACACACCATGACAAATTTTAAAACACGAAAACAAGCACATGTATTTACCAAAACATAAAAACACGAATTTAAACAATAACAACACCCTCGTTGCAAACCCTAAACCCGCATCAATCAGCACACACACATTTATTTACCAAAAATCAGAGTGCGCACCCACAATAAAACACAAAGATATCAATACAAACCCTAAACCCTATCTTAGTTTCCAAAATCCACAACATGCAGCATTTTGACCCCCAAAGATGTATTTGGCAAAAATAAGAGTATGTACCAAAATAAAATAGAGCCACTTACAACCAACCGATTTTTCAACTCAAAACATAATGCACCGAAGTTCATTTCAAGCTTTACCTTCTAAAGAAGTGCAGAATAGGAAACAGTTTCCTTTGTCTTCAAATATCAAGACGAAAAAGCTCCTTCACAATGGCTATCATGTCATCGGAGTTTGTCTCTCTTGCTCAGAGAAGGCGGGAACATGAAACAACAGAGGACTTGGCCATTGGTGAAAAAAAGGTAACATGTGAGACTTGTTAATTTATGTGTTACCCAAGTAGTAAAAATCCAATCTTACTTATAACATTTTAGTCAGGCTGAGTAAGCAATACAAGTGGCACTTTTTTTTCATGACATTTTAAACTAAAGGTGTCACCTATGCACGAAATTAGAGATAACAGAAAAGAGTTATCGACATATTAATCTGTTGCATATTTTACACATTTAAAAATATATAAAATTTAAATATTTTATCGTTCAAATATTAATATATCATTATTTTACATTTTCAAAGACTAAAATAAATATTTACTTAAAAAACAATACTTAAGAAGACAAAGTATATAGATATAAATAATTAAAAAAAGAGAGAGATTTAATTTGTAAAATGATTAAGAAATGAAATTGTTTAATTAAAAGAATAAAAAAATTGAGAGTTTTTATCCTTCAAATTAATTTATAATTTAGAAGTAAATGTCAAGCTGTGTATGTGTGCCCTAAATAACTTATTAACTGCCAATAGTGTGACGACAAGCATTATGACCAATTAACTTGAGGAATGGAGTTTGAATCCCACGAAAAGGAGGCTTACACTTTCTCTCATAGATCTGAAAATTTGATTGTTTCACAATTTACTATTGTAATATTTCTTCCCATCTTTTATAAATAAATAAAAAAAACATTTTTATAGTTATAAAAATATGGACTCACTTTAATATGTATCGTTTGCTAATTTCTTTACAAGAAAGGATCAACTTATTCTAAAAATAATTTTTTTAGAATTATTCTTCATTTTTTTGAAATCTAATTATTACAATAAGTAGTTAATCTTAATTATTAAATTTAAAAAAATGAATTATTAAGATAAAGAGTAACTCTTTTAAACTTAATCTTAGAATAACTTGATCCCTTCTCTTTTCTTATACTCTTAATTTTTTGTAAAATTTTACAAATATTGTGAATTTTATTATAAATAAATATTGTGAAATTTATTGATAAAATATTCATTCATTTTCCATTTGAGTAAGGCCTATTGAAAATATAAGTCATACTCATACTCATTATGAAAAAATGTATCTCTTAAATGATGTGTATAATCATTAAAAATTATCATTATTTAATTATTTAATTCTATGAGTAGTTGTGGAACAAAATTTAAACTTCTGACTACTAGTTAAAAATAAATTACTTATTTTTATTAGTTTTAGTCTTCAACACACACACACACCAAAAAATAAAAACTATAGACGAATAGAAGATCATTGTTAGCATGCTGGTTTGACGTCTCTCATCTTGCAATTTCAAGATAACTAAATTTCCTTTTGGTACGGATACTTTTATATTTAAAAAAAATTATAAATAACAATAAATTAGGAGAATTATATATATAATTAAAATTTATGGAAAATATTATTTAATTTAAAATACATTATCTTTATTAAAATGATACATACATGTGTGTGTGTGTTTATTAAAATGTGTGTGTGTGTGTTCAAAAGGTAAGAGGTAAAAGGTAAAAAAAATGCTTATAATTATGTGACTTTCCTTAGGCCATTAACACTCATGTATCATGAGTGGGATTAGTCTCTAGTCAAATGGATTGGGTTGGAGGACACTTCCTTGACCCAGGATAAAATGAAAAGAATGAAATAACTCTAAAAAAGATTATTGACTACAACTTATAAAGGTAAATATTTTATAATTTTTCAGAGAAAAAGAAAAATCAATCAAATCATTCAATAATCACATTTCAGAAATATGGTCAATTAATTTGAAATGCTATTTAATATAGATTAGATAAATCTGACTCAGCATAAACAAATCATATTGAATCCAAAAATAATGAGTCGACATGTTAAGTGAAATTCATTTTCTCAATCTGACTAATTAGGTTGGTCTCTAGTTGAATAAGCTAAAACTTGAGTATCTTGACCTAACTTGGTTGTGTTTTATATTATATAATATAAATGATATTAATAAAAATAAATATTGAGATTTATAAAAAAAAAAATTAAATGTATTTTTTGGTCTGACTTTGAATGTGACATGTTCATGGAAGAACTTTTAGGTTCTAGGACATTTTGTTTTAGTTAAACTTGTTTCTGATTTATTTATTTTTTTCAATGATGACAACCACGATCAAATCTAAAGTTTTATGCATTTACTTTAATTTTTATCACTAAACCGATCCTAATTCTGACTTCTAAGTTAATAAGATATTGTGTGATACAATGATACTGATAATTGATGAATATTCAGTGTAGTAATACAGTATTAAATCTATGGACATGGTTCAATTTTTTCATTTTTTTTCCTTTTTTCTCCCGTTTCCTTTTTTTTTTTTTTGTTAGGTAACTCAATCCCAAATCTCGAATTTAACAAAGTCGAATCAATTTGAATCATAGCAAAAAATTAAGAATAACCTAAACTAACTCAATCCTAAATATTTTATCCAAGTCAAATTTTTTTCGAGACCAAATTCAATCCACTGATATCCACCCCTAGTATAAACTGGTCACCTAGTCAACTTTCGATCGAACCGAATCGTCGGATCCATTTTTAACAATATCAATAAGGGATCTAACGTGGGACTCTTAAAGGAATAAAGGGTTGGACACTTGAGCTTTTATACATTTTTTTCGCTTTGAAGTATGTTTAACGACATACCAAACAATCACTTTAATCAATGATCACTGCCCACTTGAAAATGGCTTTTCATGGACCTATAACAAGAAGAAGAAATTCATTACCCCACAAAGGAATTATCTATCTTTAATTTTCCTGCACTTCTCTTTCTTTTTTCATATTTAAAAGTGTTCAGGACTATGATGCTCCATTAAGAAAGCAATTTGTTAGTCTTAGATATATCAGGAGTATTCAAAAATAGGATTAAAATATTTTGAATTATCAAATTAATCTAAAAATTAGAAACTGATGAAATTCAAAAATAGGATTAAAATATTTTGAATTATCAAATTAATCTAAAAATTAGAAACTGATGAAAATATTGAAGAAAAAAACACAGATTTTGGTTAGGTTTATTAATTAGTTCATTTTCTTTTGTTTTTTATTGTTAAAAACTGAACTAGAACAACGCAAATCACATCTTTAATATATTTATATTTCTTTTCCTATTATATTACCATATAAAATTAATTTTTTTCTTAACCCTACCAGAATGGTTTTTGGTTATGTAGGTTCGTTATTATTTTGTATGATTTTTTATTGTTTCACTAGCTACTTGTGATTATTTTAATGTCATTTTTAACTGTTGATTAAACTCTAATGATTATTAGATTTTGAACAGTCATGTTTGTGTTTATTTTGAAGTGTAATTATTAATTATTAAAGTTACGAATCTCTTAATGTTAAATCTATAACTAATCATAAATATGTTGTCATGTGGATTAATATTAAATGCAGATTACTTTTATATTAATATGTAAATTATTTTTCAATATAATATAAAAATAAAATTTATTTATCACTATTTTCCTTACAGTTAAACTATATTTAATTTAATAATTTGTAAACTAATATCTTTATTATCATTCAATAATTAATTTTCAAATTATGTTACTTGTATCCAAAAGAGAGAGAAACAGAAACAATTTCACACGCTCAAACTCTAACCTCAATATATACTACCACTTGGACCGAAAGTTGCATTCAAAATTCTCACCTGAACTCAACAAGTGGGATTTCAAGTCACTTTTAGAGATATAATTTAAAAATACACCTGACAAAGTTGCATATGATTCAAGGTCCGCATTAACACAACAACATCCATATCGGTGATAATATATTATAACATAAAGTTAGTAAGGTGCTTAAAAAGAGCTTTGTCCTGATGTCTGAGAGCAAACACACTACATCATCATTCATATATCCACATAAATAGTTCACATATTCGCCAACAAAAAATGCGAGCATTATTGTTTACATAGGTTCTATTGTATAGTGCTCTCATCAAAAGCATAAAATTAATGGATATTTAAAGCCATGCTCAAAGATATTTTGTGTTTGACACTTTCTACCGCATTTCATAAAAAGGGTATCTGGTTCAAAATCATTTTTATAAAAGGCATATATACATTTGCACAATCTTTTGTTATCTTCTAAGATTCCTCATTCCTGGCCTCCCGCCATACTATAGCTTAGTATCAGCCGTCATTAAAGCATGATTATGGCTAACTTTGCAAATTATATTTTAGAGTAGTTGATTTGAGTGGTACTAAATTTGTTTAACTTAAATAAGGTTTTGGATTCTAATATTATATTGATGGAAAAAATATAATTAGAAGAGAAAATCTCACAAAAGATAACCAATTAATTTCGTCGTAAACATTAATCATGTATAAAACTAAGCTAATGAATATCTACTACGTAGCTTCTCCCTCAATTTTCATCTGTCTTTGACTATTTGCCACAAAAAGCAAAGTAATAGATAGAATTTAAGTGATGATTATCTTCGTGACAGTACGTAGTATCAGGTGCCTTTGCATGTTGTTCTTTCCCTAAGGCTCCAATATTTCCTCCCACTTGCAACTCCAAAACTACAAAAATGTCCCACCTTAGGTAACAAATAATATATTTTTTCCAATGTTAAAAAATCTAAACAAAACATGGTAACAAAAGGACAATTAGTTAGGGCGATTGAACAGCATTATATTAGCTTAATTAATCTGTTTTAATAATGGCAAACCTTTTTGGTTAGCTTATGATGTAACCAAAGTGCGTCGTAGCAGGTCTTTCTTTGCTCTTTTTTGACCGAATCTTTTGAAATGACACACTGCTTGGATGCTCATTATCCTTTCTTTCATCAAGTCCTTTGTCTTTGATGGAGGAATTTTGAGAAAAAATAGATGGAGGGATTACTTTAAAAAAAATGAGAATTGTATAATGTTTTAAAAAATGAAGGAGATTATTAAAGGTTACATGGTAATTTATATTTAATTATCATTTTTTAAGATAAATAATACTTACTGAACAAAATAACATACTTTTTTTTCCTCAGTTCAAGCTTGCTCTAAACGAATGAATATTGAATATAGAAATTCATGGCCAGTTATAAATTTTCATGACCAATTGAATGCCTTCAAAGTTCAAACGACAATCTTGTACTTGCTTTGAAATCAAGCAACTTTAAGTCCTGAGAAAAGATATGTTTGGGATCAATTAATAGTATAAAAACTACAATCAAAATGGGAAAGGTAGCCTCAAATCTTTAATCTTGTTTTTAGATTGCTGTTTGAGTCGCATTTGCAGTCACATCAGTGTGGGCAAACGTGACTACAATTACAATGCAGCTGTAAAATGATCCAAAACGATGATATTGTAATTGTAATTAGTATATTTGCAAATCATGATTTAAAACCTTGACTTGTAGAGAATCTAATGATTGATTAAGAACTTAACATATGGGCTAACTTTATGGTTATGGTTTAAGAGCCACATTAAACCCAAACAAACGTTTAAAGGGTGCACCAAAATTCAAGAAACACATGAAACCAATTGAACAATTTGGTGACACATGTCTGTCTTTCGCATCTACTCAAAATGGTGATATTGTAATTGTATTTGCAAATCATAATTTAAAACCTTGACTTGTAGAGAATCTAATGATGATTGATTAATTAAAAACATAACATATAGGCTAACTTTATGGTTATGGTTTATAAACCAAATTAAAGCAAAACAAATGATTGAAGGGTGCACAAAATTCAAGAAACATATGAAACCAGTTGAACAATTTGGTGACACATGTCTGTCTTTCACATCTACTTTAGTCTCCCCAAGTGGTTGAGGAGCCAACAGGCTCATGTTGGGGCAATGGTAGGTGTTGCACGGAAGTGAATCTAGGGTTGATTTTTGGCGCATACGATCACTACGGTATCTATTTCCTGTTTTCCATCATTTATCAAATGCAAAAAATTATTATTCTGTTCCATAGTACACTTATTTTGTATCTCTTTGCAACCAGAGAGATCCATTGCTCAAAGATTTGTCATGCTTTTCTTCTACAGGATAAGTTTTCCATTAGCAATTCAGGTCAGGCATGCACCCTTTGTCTAAACGCTATCATCTACTTTTTATTGTTCTAAACTCTTTTAAAGATACTCATTTTGATGAGAATAAAAAAGTGTTCAAGAAAATCGACAATTTTCCAGGCTTTGGTAGGGACTTATAGTGACTCTTACCAGTTTCGTGTTATGCAAGCTCTTGTGTGAAACCCCAATCACCCATAGAAGATACATTTTTTCTTTTTTCCCTAGTGTCTATTTGATCTTAAAATGAAATAAACTTTAGCACACAATATCTAATCATGATATTATAAATAGAGTGTCACGCTTCTTTTTTTTACTATTTATTGTGTGTTTGGTTTATGGTTAGCACACACTCAAAGTCAGTTGAACGGAGAAGTATGTGAGCATGGATTAGGATGAACATTTGTTTGGGGTCTCTGAACGGAAATCCAAACACACCCTTAACTTTTGAACAAGTAGCGTTTATTTGGCTTAATTAATATCTATTCTTCTGATTCCCAAAGCATAGTAGTGACTATTTGTTTGCCCAATTAAAAGATAACAACTTAGTACTTATGCCTTAATCACCAAAAAATCCTTATCGAAGAAGGCCTTGCTTGCATTCATAGAACAAAATATATGATCACTCACACCACATAATGTAAAAACGTGTCATGATTATGTTATTACTGTTGCACAACAAAAACTATGACAAAAACAATTATCTTCTTATTCAACCCTTAACCTCTAAAATCAAGGATCTTGATATTTTATAATCAAATCAACACTTAAGATCTGTGTAAAACCTCAATTAATCTGTTGACTTCTCTAATTACCTTTTGTTATAGCATAGTGTCCTTGCAATGCAGGATAGTGTGTCCCGCATACATGCCAGAAGGCAAGAAGGGTGACAAATATACAGAACAGCAAAACTTAACATAATCCATATTGTTGAAGCTAGCAGCATTCTCTGAATTTGCACATTATATGACTGAAACAGAGTTTCCATGTTCACTTAAAAGAAACTAAAATATTGCAGAAATCAATCAGAATTTAAGAAACTAAAATCTTGCAGAAATCAGAATTTTTCTTAGGCCTTGCTTAGATAAACTTTTTCTATAAACACTTCTATGTTTTAAGAGAAGAAAATAAGAAGGTAAAGTAAATTGAACGTTTCTAAGTTAAAAATTAACTAATGCGTACCAGCTTTTGTAAAAATTAGATGACAAAGTTTTCATAAAAGTTTAAACAGACAAGCCATAAAGAAAACAAGACTATTTATTAAAACAAGGCATGAAGCAGGGAATACCAATGAAAAATGCTTAGATATTTGGAGTCTATGTAATGCTTAATTGGATTTGGCTCATGGATTCGAGAGGAATTGAGTTGTAAAGCATCCGTGCAAGGGCTTGATTGTCAAAGAATCTTTGTTGAATAATGTTAATTAATAGATTGAGAATTAAGTTGATTGCGAAGCTATTGTATAGAAAGCTTAGAATTGACTATTGACTAAATGAGATTGATGACTACAAAATTGAAGGTGCAAAACTACATCACTGGAAATGTATTTTTCCCTTTACACTTGAAATTGGGCTTTCGATCTTGGTCATCAAAAGGATGTAGATCGCCCAACTAAGAGCATTACCATATAGTTTTTTTTTCTCAAATAAAAAAACTTACATAAGTTATTGGATTTTCATATTTGTACTTTCCTAATTAATAAGTATACCTCCATTTCCTTTTTATATATCTTTTATTACCAAAATACCCTTTTGCACCTCTGTCAACCCCTTTTTTACATTATTATGTTTTTCTCTATCAAAAATTATATTTTTTTCTTAATTTTATTGACTTCGAAGTGCATATTATACTAAACCTTCTCTCAAATGAAAACATGATAGGTTGTGTTTCCATTGATTGGATACGTCATAGGCGGTACATTTTTTGTCTTCTACATGATTGCATTTCAAGTAAGTAACAGCTACTTTTCTAAAGTATGATATGTCTCACCTCTAAAATTTGATTTTTTAAGTACTACCGAAAATTGCTTCTTAAAAAAAATAATTTCCTATTCTATAAATTAATTTTTAGAACTATGTTTCTTTTTTTGTTAAATCATAGTTCCAGTAATTATTTTCCAGAATATGTAAAAAAAAAATTTCAAGAAGTGGTTTCTGAAAAGAGATCAAGGCACTTGTCTAAGCCGATCTTTAGAAAGAGATTTAAGGTACTTCTCTTTATCTCTTGATTGTGTGGCAAAGAGGGTCAGTGGCAAAGGAAGGAGGGTGCATGCCAGAAGAACAAGGGTGCGTGGCGGAGGAATAAAGGTGAACAGCAGAGGAAGGGGTGAGCAGAAAAGTGCTTCCAGGAAAGAAGTCCCCAGCGAGAATAATTTGAAATTGAGAAATGAATTAGAAGGGAATTTAGAGAAAAACTATATAAAAAAAAGTATGTTAATTAATTAAACGGGTGTAATTATCATTTGTCTAAGGTATATTATGTGCTCACTACTATATGAATTTGAGTTAAACTCAACTTCCAAAATCAGTTAAACTCAACTTCCAAAATCACCATGTGAAATTTATCTTTCAGTTATATAAATTATTTTGGTCATATAAATGATCATTGTGAAATATCAACATACACCACTCATGCCAAGAAGTGGACATAACAAACGTAGAATTGAATATTTAAAAATGTGATAACAACTGGATAACTAATAGTCTAACAGATCATCAACAATCCCTAGATAAACTCTAATATGGTCTTAAAATTTGAGGTTGAGCTTAAGTCAACCCAAAAGATAATTGGTGAGATAATCTTCCACTTATATATACTTTCTCTGTCTCGATTACAAGCAAAAAAAATGATTTCACACTTATTAAGAAAATTAGCTAACTCCCAATTAGTCCAATCAAACACCAACATAGCACTTGATTTGGCATCTTAGTTTCGAAACCTAGTTACATATCTCATCTTATAGTCTCTAATTAAAATTAAAAAAAGTAAGAAAAAAAACTAAACCGAAAAATGTTAACTATTTTATGGTGAGTCATTATTTAATTAAGAAACAAGAATGATGAGCCCTAAATATAAGGTGGTAGTCTTGTAATTAAAAGTGAAAAGACAAAAAGTAAAAATAGAAATAAAACATGATCATGTCATTAGATCGTGTCTTGGAGAGAGGAGACCTAGTCCAAAAACATTTAAGTGTAAAAGTATAATCCCCTATCTTCTTGATCTAGTATGGGTTATATAATAATGTTGTGTTAGGCCATGTCATTTGAGATCTAAGTCAATGGACTTTGAGCAGGTAAACCCAATAAGAATTGAATGGTACATCCAATAAGAATCAAATGATACACAGTGCTCTGCTTTAAGCATTATGGAGCGAAGAGACTAAATATGTGTCAAGGTAGCCGACGAAGTACACAACCCCACAATCAAGTGCGTAAGCACGAATAGACTAAAACCGATTGGATCATCCAAACCAGATGACTAAAGGGTTACAAAAAACTACACTGGTTTTGTACCACTACCCCCCAACATTTTCTATACTATGAATTTTGTATTATGTAACCCATAACAATTGAAAGTATTTAGAATGTAAGAACAATGGATGTTAGGGTAAGAGACCTGAGGATGTCTCCAATTGTGAAAAATGCATTTTGCATAGTTAGATCTCTTTATTTTATAATCGATGGCTGAAATTTCTTTCTTTTATCTCTTTGATTTTCTCTTTTTTTCCCCTAAATTTTCCAACTTTTCCTTTGACCTCTCCTCTTACCCCCTCCTCGTGCACCCAAACCTAAACCTTGGAACACACCTTCCAAGTCATCGTCATCACCATCAATAGCTTCTTCGTCATCATCTTCCTTGTCACCAAAATCATCCTCTACCAGCACTGTAACTCCACCAAAACTCAAACCCATGCTTGCCAAATTCAAGCCACACTTGAATCTCATCAGGTTCTCATGTACAAGGCCCACCTCTCCATCAACTTCCTTGGAAAGAAATAAAAATAAAGAATAAATTTCAACCATCAATTAGAAAACAAAAAAATCAACAATACAAAATTTATTTTCCACAATGAAAAACACGCTAAGGTCTCTAACCTTATCATTCATCTGAAGGGACTAATAATCATACAAAATATTCATAGCTGATTGCATTTATTGCAGATTTTTATCAACTAAACAATCATGCAACTACGTTAAGTAATTTATAAAGCTATCATCTTATCAATTTCACTTTCTACATCAAAGTTATTACCTGTTAAGTGAAAGTAAAGGCTCCAAATGGAAAACACATAAATTACCTATTAAAACAATGCAGATTTGATCATCCAGCATTTTAGTATTTTTTTCACCAATTTTTTCTCGTAAAGTATTCTTACAGTTAGAGGTCGTAAGACTAATTCCTTGTAGAAATTAATTACCAGTTAAAGAACAATTCATCACCTCACAAATACTGCTCCATTGGCATAATCAGGAATACAATCTTAAATGTGAGATCTTTCCAAGTTTAAATTCAAACTTTTATTCACCATGTTGAGAGACTAACCAATATCTTTATATCCAACTCCATTGTCATTGCTGCACCAATGCACCTTTAAAACAAAAGTCCTTCCCCCTCGACTCCAAGCCTTAAAATCACTGTAAACCCACCTCCTGCTTGGCACCTCCACTACTAACTGAAGCAGAACCCAATTCCAACTTCCAATTCCTTTGTCATAACAAATCATTATACCCTTTAACCATGCACCATTGACCCACCGCAAAAGTCTATATATCTAATATAATCTAACATGTTCAGCAATCTAGTGTCAGGAACTACTTTGCATTTTTTGAAACGATTATCCGCGATCATTTTGGACTGTCCATGTCTTTAATCTCATCCAATAGTTAAATTTATAAATAGCATCCATGCTCCCTATTTCAAAGGGAGCATGTTAGAAACATTCATTTACATTCACTTCCAAGTGTACTACAAACATAGCAGCCAATGCTTTCGAAGTACTAAAGGTAGGATATGACCAATGACACTTAGAATCTTCCGTCTAGTAAGTAGGTCGAGTTTATCATCATCATGACTACTATTATTTCAAATGGAGAATCATCAAAATCGTGGATGATCTTGCAGGAAAATGGACCTTCCATTACAAGTCCGACTATAATCTATAGGCTTTCTACTTTACAATTTTCCCATATGCCCATATATTTAGTAAATGAAATTGGTCCTTCCAACAAAATTGAATTTTAAGTCCTTCAAACAAATAAGAGTTTCTAGACCTGATAGCTTATCGTAGGCTAAGGTGGCTGCATCATAACAGTATTAATAGCATTCCAGGATCTTAGCTAAGTGTACGTCCAGAAAATATTTCAAAACATTAACAGTCCGCACACAGGCCACAACCATGGTACACATTATTCAAACATGGTTTTCCTGTACATGCCTTTTGCTGTCCCTCTCAGTATGGCCTAGCCGACTGACCTTGTTTCGATCCTCCACGTAATCAAATCGATTATTGTGGTTTGGTCCAGGGCCATAATTATGACGTTGCTTCCCCTCCATTCCTCTTTCAGGGGAGCTTCCTGCTTTTCTCTTGCGATTGCTTGACTTAGGTGATGGAAGCCCTACGCCAATGTCATCAAGTGCTGATACCTCCCCTTCTTCAACAGCACTTAGATCTGGTTCATTTGATGCCAAACCCTTTACTCCATGATATTGCTCATCTTCATGATCTAGATGTCTTCCATGCATGTTATCATAATCTGATCTGTCAGAGGGCTTAGACCAGCTTTGCCTCTTATCCTTATTTTTCTCACTCTGAGGAGCCAGTTCAATTCCATCTTCCAGTTCCCTCTCAATGAGATCATCATCATCCATTACATCTGTTTTCTTAGTTATATGACCAGCTGCTTTCCTTCGTTTTTCTAATGCAGCCTTTACCTTGTCGGTATCAATTTTCTTAATGGCTTCCTGAGGAGGCCAGCTAAATGCATCCTCTTTGTGATCGAGGTTTCTGCTATTATGTCTGTCTTTCAATTCAGTCAGTTCTTTTGTTTCAGTCCCTCCAGCATTACTTTTGTGCTCTTTTTCAACGTTATCAGATCGAGATTTCACCACATCTTGAGCTTCATGTGAGTTTTCCTTAAATGGTAGAGATTCTCGCTCAGGATATTGATTGCCTTTGGCATCACCTTCTACCCTATGTTTCATGTCTGTGCTCCCATAATCACCACTTCTACCATGGTTTGAGATGGGACGCCCAACATGATTCGGGATTGATGAATCAAATATGGTCATAGAAGATGCAGGCTTTGATGTTTCCAGCCTTGTGGCTCCAGCCTGGGAATTACTCTTCACAGCTGCATTTTCATCATTAGTTGCTAGAGCTTTTGCAGTAGTCCGATTCGAAGTCCCACCTCCTTCGACATCATTGGAAGGTGGCATTCGATTTTGTTCATACAGCTCTAACATTTGATTACTAACTTCTGCAAAAAAAAAAAAAATAAGAACAACAACAACATTAGTCTTGTGTTATGAGAATATGATATCCAAATTTAGTACGATTGAACCAGTCTCTAATTAGATAAATACTACGATACCATCAGAGAGAGAGAGAAATAAGCATGAATAAGAGGAAAGATAGAAAAGAGAGATGACAATGAGATGGTACTTTTTTTTCCTCATTTCTTTATACGACTAGTACTGAATAAAAAGACACCAACCCTCCAATTGGCGTGGAGTGACATCAAACTCTTGCCACCAGACCTTCTCCCCATCTGATGGTAGCTTCACCTTCAGAAACTTGGCAGCAAGGAATATGGCTCCAGCTGCAATGTGATGAGGCTTAAATTGCAAGCAAAGTGATGTCCGAAGTCTGCATATCACATCCTAAATTCAGGAAAGAAAAATCAAAGGCCATTGGCCCTAACAAAAAATTGTGTAATCTTCATACCCATCATTTACAAAATTCCACGCAACTTGAGCAAGGGCATTTTGAGCAACTTTGAATTTCTTTATTGCCTCAACAAGAGGTTTATAAGGATGGTGCACATTCAGATCAAAACCAAGAGTTGCAAGAACAACCCTCTCTCCAAGTAAAATTAATTCTTTATGCTGTTCATACACTTCCTGTGTCACAATTGCATGAGAAAAAAATATATTACGAGGTAAGAAAAAATTGATAAGTCCAAAAGAAATTTTATTTTGAAATAAATCCCCACAGTTTAACAAACACAAAGAATAAAGAAAACAGCAATAAAATTCAATTTCAATACAGAGACTAAATCAAAGCCCTGCAAAGAAAACAATCAATTAACAGGTAGTTCAACGTTGGGAATCAGGAGCAGAGATTGCTTGATGAAAGAAATACCTTTTGTTTTATTCTCATAATTGCCGCTGGGTCCTTCTTATGTATAATCTCATATGAAATAAGAATTACATCTTTTAGTGGGCGAGGAGTTTCTTCAACCTTCCCAGCAAGAAACATGCATACTGTTGCAATGGTCTGCAGAACATGTTAAGTTACTAATTATCACCATTTGTCCAATTTAATATTTCATTCTATTCTTAAGACAATTTACTACTACACACAGATATATATCAACAGATGAACAGAGAAGGATAAATATATGAAAGTGCTCCAATACATGCTAAAGAAAGAGACAGTAAATAAGTAAGACAGCTAGACAGAAAAAGAGATGACATTAAGGTTAAGTTTTCCAAATGAAGAAAACAACAATTACAAGTAAGAACTAAGAAGCCATAGGATTTATTATTTGGGAAATAAACCAAAGCATGAAATTAAACACTACATTTTTTTAAAATTGATTAAACACTTTACATAGCACAGCCAAAACTCAACAACTAAAAATGTAAGCAGCTGGTTGGCGACTGGCACAGAATAGAACAAATCTACAAATACAATTTGTGATAGAATAATAAATAATCATATATTCATAAGGAAAGTCATTAAACTGAAGTCCTACATAGTTAAATCTAACCTGATAGGGTAAAACAAATAAGCAGGGTTTTAAATAGTGCACTATAGTGCCACTAAAGCGGTGTACCAGTGCAGAGCGGCCCCTGTCAGCTACAGGGGCTGCCGTAGCGGAGCAGTTTAGTGTAGCAGCCATAGTGGACCAAGTAGCAGACTAAATAGCGCCTGTAGCAGACACTGTATGATTTCAAAAAATCCCTCAATACACTACAAGGGTACAACTTAATAAAACAAATAAGCAGGGTTTTGAATAGCACACTATAGTGGTGTAGCAGTGCAGAGCGGCCCCTGTCTGCTACAGGGGCTATCTTGGAGGAGCAGTTTAAGGTAACAGCAATACTGGAGCAGGATGATGTGTTCAAGATTTTGTGGAAACTAAAAATCCATTGCAAAGTATCATGCTTTGCCTGGAGATTAATGAAGGATAGACTGCCTACGAAGCAAAATTTAAGAAGAAACATGGAGATAAATGATATCACATGTCCTTTTTGTAGAAGCCTCGAGGAAGACGCATCACACTTATTCTTTAGCTGCCCTAGAATTTTGCCATTGTGGTGGGAATCAAAGGCATGGGTAAACATTGTTGGGGTCTTTTCGACAGTCCCAAAAGAACATTTTAGACAACTTTCATTCTGTCATTTAAGCGGGATCAGATTACATAGGTGGCAAATCTGGTGGACTGCTTTGACATGGTGTATTTGGCACCATAGAAACCAGATTATCTTCCATAATGAAACATTTAATGGTCAGAAATTGTTGGAGGACGCTATATTTTTTGGTGGTCCTGGCTACAAAACCTGGAGTCAGGATTTGATATCCCTTTCCACCATTGGTCTAGCAACATGAGAGAAAGTTGTGTCTTGGGAGGGTTTAGCCTGTATTTTCGTTTTTGATCTAGTGATTAGGCAGAACTCTGTTGACTTTTATCATGTCTCTCGTGTATCAAGCCACCTTAGTTCTGTTTTGTTTTTGCTAGGATGTACTTACAGCAGTACTACTTGTACTGTGTTGTTCTATTCATATATATATATATATATATATATATATATATATATATATATACATATCTTTGCTGATAAAATAAAAATACTGGAGAAGTTTAGTGTAGTGGACCAAATAGCAGGCTGAATAGAGGCTGTAGCAGGCACTATGTATTGGTTCCAAAAAATCCCTCTGAACAGACACATTTGGGCCTTCTTGGAGGGCTATTTTTGGGATTTCAATTTCAAAAAAAGAAATCTATAAATGTAATAATGGTGAAAATGATATAGAAGACTTGGATGTAGAAGATGATGGTTGATAACTGATAATTCCTATCTAGGAAGCTTGTATTTAACATTTGTTGGTATTTACTAGTAACTTTTGTCTAAGACACTTATGACTTTTTGTTGTTATTTATGGATGTCATTAATTTTGGGTAATTTTTAAGAATTTATATGCATATAGTATACATACATTATATAAACCAAAAAAAAAATTCAAAATAGAAGCTTTCCGCAATATACTATATCGCTATAGATTTTTGGAGCCAGACACTACACGCCACTATCCAAGATTTAAAAATTGCAAATAAGCACCCGTCTACTGATTTAACATGATAATAATCTTCAATCCTCGTCAGTCCCAAAAAACGAGGTAAAAGTCATTAGGTAACTAGGAATCTAGGACACTGTCAAGAAGACCACCCAATACATTGAATAATGTTAAGGGGGAAAAAAAGATGATATTCTCAGTTATGTCTCAACAATCTAATATGTTAGAAATGTGATATAAGCATAGTAGTCAATAGTGCACTATAGTGGGAATAGCATAGCAGGTGGCCCTAGACCACTATGGGATTATAGGCTATAGTGATTTGATAATGGCGAAATAACAGCTTTCCGCACACTGTAGCAGCACTACCATGTTATATGCTTAAAAATCCATTTTACCCTTGGAAAATCGTTTGGGGTTTATTTGGCTAAAATATTCCACAAAAAAGTTATGTCTGTTTCCGTTTTGACCTCTACTCTTTCATACATTATAGAACTATCTTTTATCCTATGTTCTACTCTTTCTTCTTCCTTTAGACTGTTCACCTAGTTCACAACTGCTAATTTTTTATCCAATTTGTTATGTTCTTTTTCTATTAACTTCACCATCATCTTTCATTATGTGACTTCATTAATATGTTCTTATTGCTCCTACACAGATGGTGATTGTGTGTACGAAAATTATGACTTACTATTTATCATGTTTAATTTAGGGTTTTTTTTTTTTTTTAAGTATTTATGCCCAGGTAGTCAAAATCGAGATTTTGCTCAAGATTGGGAAGGGGAGTATTGATCGTAAATCAGGGGATTGTAACATGGATCATAAGATCCTACAAAATTTAAGAAATTCATATATATGCATATATAATCATATATACGTGCATATATAAGTAACAAAAATCAGAATATGACACTTGAAAGACATAATTCAACTTCCATGCAACATCATAAGCAAAAAAACTTATACCCATCTAGTTTCAAAATAGTAAACAAAAAACCTGAGTGCTAAAAGAGACGAGTGGGAAGGCTGAAAGAGATGAGAGTGGGTGCTAAAACTGAAAAAGAAAAGAGGGAATTAGGGAGAGTCACATGGAGTGAAAGTGAAAGTGAAAGAGAACAGAGGAAGAGGAGCATACAAGGTAGAATGTTACAAGGGGAAACTGAAAAAGGAAAGGGATCATGAAGGGAAAGAATGGGGGGGAAAGTGATTTTCGTGGATGTTAGGAGGGAAGAGTGATTTTCATGCAGATATAGAATGAGGGGAAGGGGGAATTAGTAAATTAGTGGGGCGGTAAAAAAAGGGCAGTTAAATGGGTGAAATTAATTTTCATTTTAGGGTTATTTTCATGTGGTAAATTTACTTTTGTGGAAAATGGGGCACGGTTAAGGAAGCAGGGGGCACAGTCATTTTTTTACAACAGAAACAAGCAACAACAGTGTGTGCTAGGTTCTTTGTGCCACAGGTTATTAATCGGGTCGCAAACCCAACCCACGGAAAACCCAATGATCCAACGAAAACACGATTCTCACCACTCACGAACTTGGACAGGGCACAGAAGATCGCGACTTTGACTACCATGGTTTATGTGTGTAGTATAAATTAATTAGTTTGTATTATAATGTTAAAAATAGCATTCATCCTGCTTCCAACTATAGAATTTTCAAAGTTAGCCACTACATGCCACTATCCAAGATTCGTTATCCAAGATTGATCACTCAACATCAACATCAACAGCACCTTTAACCCAGCTACCCAAGTTAATTGGGATCGGTGATAAATGAACCCAATGATAGATCGGAAATAAGACAAGGAAAGAGAAAGGGAGAGGAGAAGAAAAAAGTGGAAATAAGACAAAACAGAACAAAAATAAGCTAAAATAAAATAGGGGTGAAAGGAAGAGGAGAGAAATGAAGAGGAAAAGAACTAAAAGAAGGGAACGACTGGAACATAGAACTACTAATGGGTTTAACCCTCCACCAAGCTTATAATTTTTCTCCACTCCGTCCTAAGACATACCGTCCGCCAATCTACATCTCACTTCATTAGGTCTTGTTTAACTACCTTTCTCCAAGTAAATTTTGGTCGACCTCTAACTCTTTTTGTTTCGAGCTCTTGGTAACAAACTCTTGTTCTTACGAGAGCATCCAGTGGTCGTCTCATAACGTGCCCAAACCACCTCAATCTATGCTCCCTCATCTTTTCACACACTGGTGTCACTGATACCTTGCGTCGAATATCCTCATTTCTTATCATATCCATCTTTATATAACCACACATTCACCTTAACATCCTCATTTCTGCTACCCCTATTTTATGCTCATTTTGCCTATGTGTTGGCCAGCATTCCACTCTATATAACATTACCGGTCTTACAGCTATTCTATAGATGCACTCTGTCATTTCATCCACCCTGCTCTAATTCTATGATTTACATCCTCATCAATCTCACCACCTTTTTGCAAAATTGATCCTAAATATCTAAAAACATCTTTCTTGAGTACCCCAAGATTGATAACTATGAATCTAAAAACCATTCACATGTCTTCACCTAAAAACATTAACATTATAAGCTAGCTCATGCAACCTTCCCTTATCCAATCCTAGCAACCACTGAATAAATTTGAAGTAGCTTGCTCTTTGGTCAAGTCGTCAAGAGACCATAAATGATACATCTACAATGGCTTAATGTGGAATTATAACTGTAATATAATAATATAATATATAGGGCAATTTACATGACAACTTCACTATATGTATCATATAGTGCACCACTTTCTTATAACCAAATTTTAATAGGTATAACAAAGAAAAGCAAATAAACCAAGCTTCAGCAATACCACATCTGTTTTAAGTTTTTAACAACATACAAGATATAAATAACTGAAGATTTTTTTTCCTTCTCTCTTTTTATTTTCTTGGTGATTTCTAAGAATACAATGCTGCCCATACTCTCCTACATTTCTATTAATTGGCACAATCAATCCTTAATTATGAATTCTAATGCATACGTCATAATTCATAATGAACTAGAGTTCATTAAAAAAAAAAAACTACGTACCCCATTACCCGGAGGCTTCACGCTATACACAGATAAGGGGGAGGGATATTGTACGCAGCCTTACCCTTGCATATACAAAGAGGCTGTTTCCGGATTCAAACCTATAACCAACAAATCACCAAGACACAACTTTACCGTTGTGTCAGGGCTCTCCCTCGAACTAGAGTTCATCAAAACAGAATAATTCAAATAGAATAGCCATGAAGATATAAACCAGCCAAAAAAATAGATTTGCTAACACAGCTAATTGAAATACATACAAAGAAAAAATGTATTCGCACTGAGATCAATTATCCAATAATAGTAGCAGGCAAGTTATCATATCAAAATACAAACTCACCCTCCTGTCATTCTTTGCATGGGACTGCCGGAGAAAGAATCGATGACAAAATATTATTGCAGTTGCAATAGTTACCTGAGGTCTGCAACACAATTTAATCAGCATCAACATCATGATAAATGAAGCTAAGTGTATTCATTGACATTTATTATCAATTTTAATATGATAATATAGATAAACAAATGTTTTCCCTTCAGCGCAAGCAATATCTCATAAAAAATATAAACACGTTGAGTTGCTAAGATATTCCTGATGAGCTCCTGCCCTCTTACAAGGAAACAAATCAAATCTAACACAACCTTACTTTTGTACAATATAAAAAACATTTTGCCACTGGAAGAACATTTATATCAGTAGAACAAATAGGAACCAAGGATACTTGCAATAAATCACAAGTCTTAAACAGGAAAATTTTAAAAAGCAAAAGAGCCTCCTATTGCAGTTAAGATAGATCACTGAGGCAACCAATAAAGACTCACACTTTAAGTCTCATGCCTAAGTCTTGCAGAAATGTACAGTATGATTTGCGTAGGTAAGTTTCTTTCTTCAAATCTATGCCATCATGTTTGGATGGTGAGTATTCTTCAATCTCCTTCCTAGAAAAGTACCACCTTGAACCATCCTCCGGCTGAGAAACACCTTGAGAAGTTCCATGATGAGAGGCATCCCCAAGCAACAATCCAGCCATGAGGTTGAAAGCTGATGAAACTTAGTTTTGATGTATATCTGTATAAACTTTAGAACATAATGATCACGTCACTAATGTAACATTAAATAATCATTCCCTGTTCGTTAAATACAATAATGAGAAACAAAGATGTGACGCACTAAAGTACAAAATAAAATAAATCCCAAATGATGTCAACAAAACAAACTTGGGTTGAGAACCGTCAAATTTTCACTTTCATTTAATTATCAAAATCTGATATGAACAATTGACCGTCTCCAAAAAAATTTCAAAACAAATCTGCCAATCTCATTTGCTCAATTCTATTACCCTCTAAGCATGCGATCACAAATATCACATCGATTTATAACATTGAAATCAATACCCATTAGACCTCCACATTCAATATTCCCAGGACTGAGACCCTGCACATGTTTATACATCAACAAAATTCACATCAGCACCTGAAATTTAGCATATCACTAAACAACCCATACCAAAATAACACCTCAAACCATCCCAATATGTCACTACCTAAATTACCTACCAATTTCCATCAAATATTAAATTACCTAATATTAAATAAAAAATAAAAACCAATTTTTGAGTCCACAGTAATCTTCAATACAGTAAACCTTAAACAACAATTCGGAAAATGAAATTTACAAACTTGGTTCCTTCGAAAGTAACAGACTAAACCTAAAAGCCAAACGGTACACTATTTTATTCACCAAATCCAGATTAAAAAACTGCAAGCGGTAAACTACAAAATCCAGAGCAAAATTCAGCCTTTACCTGTAATAAAAGAGCGAAATAAAAGTTCAATTTCAGTGTGGAAGACGAATTTGATGAGAAGGACGCGCTTTTTCTCCGCGAGCAGCGAAAAATTCTAAACCAAAATCGGGGAGTTCCCAGAACCAGCGCGTTTTGCAGAGAGGGGAGAGAGAATTATGTGGTGTAACTGTGTATGAGTGAGAGCAAAGAAGAAGAAAGAAGATATTCTGGGATATTTTAAATTAGGGTTTAGAGTGGTGATGAGAGAGAATAAACATACTACGCCGTATCAGCGGCAACCATATTGACACCTACCCTGATATTTTTCCTTCTCCTTTGGTTTTTCTCTTTTTATGGGTAAATGGATAAATATCTTTTGTGCTGTGAGGTAAATGGGTAAATATATCCGTGATTAATTTACAAATTTAACTTTTTATTTAAAAATTAGTATTTCAATATAATGAATATTTATTTTATATTTGTAAAATCTATAATAAGATGTTTTTCTAAAAAAATTATCATAAGTAAATATTTTAAATGTCTAAATTATATTATAAATTAAAATTTGTAATAGATAAAAAAAATTGCATATGAATTTTTTTTATTCGTGAGTGGTTGCTTGTTGATTAGATAACTTATGTTAAAATTTGATTTTGTTGATCAAATATAATTATTTTTTAATTTTTTAATTTAAAAATGTTACATTATTTGCTTCAAAATATACTTACTTTTTAACCTCAAAAGCTTAATGTATCAATAAACAAATTATTTTTGTTAGACTCATTTTTAAAATCTCATTTAGTGCAAGAGATAAATATATATATATATATATATATATATATATATATATATATCAAAAAAATGTATTGAGATTAAGAGATAAATACTCAGATTATGAATGAAAATTGTACACTTAAGAATGTTAATATTTTAGTTATAGAAGAATATTATTATTCAAAGTTTTTTAGTATCTTTTTATTTATTATCAATTTTTATTGTCTTAGTACTCTAATTAAAAATACACACATATGGGTGTATTTTTTTAATAAACACAAGTAAAAAAATTTACTTAATTCATGGGATGAAAATTTTAGATAAAGTTGCATTAATATCTAAATTATTATGGTGAAATTATATTTTATTATTATTATAATTTTAATTTTAATATATTTGTATGGATATCTCTTTATTTATTAGAAAATTTTATTGAATATTTTATTTTACATACATGGAAAGTATTAAAAAATTACAATAAATATGGATGATTATTTTAAATAAAAATGTAAAAAAAATTAAACTTAATTATCATATAAAATATATAAAATGTAACATACAGGTATAAAAAAAAAGTTATAAAATTTACTTTGAAATCATAGTAAGAAACTTTTTCACTAAATATTTTGTTCCAATAAAAGTTATAATTTATTTTACATAATTAATATTTATTTTATTGAATAACAAAAATCAAATATCAATATAAAATCATTGTTATTTTTTCCATATAAAATTAATTTCTAAAATAATTTTTAAACAAATATTTATTCTTTTTTTTTCACTTAAATAAATTATCCATCACTTCTTCTAGCTGTACGATTTTTAATTTTCTTTTATAGCATGTATATGTCAATATATTACAATAAAATTTGTATATAAACTAAAACATATAGAGATGAATTTTATTTATAATAACAAGTAAAAAATTATATTTAATTTACAGGGATGAACAATTTACCTAAAGTTAAATTAATATCCAAATTATTCTGGGTAATTTATATTTTTCATTATAATAATTAAAATTTGTATGTGTTTTTTATTGTTGTCACTTTCTTGATTTAAATAATTTATTGAATGTTTTAATTTATGATCATAAAAATTATAAAAATAAATAACAAATGAGGATGAATATTTTCATGAAAAATATGAAAAGAAATTTAAACTTAACTTATCATATAAATTATATAAAATATAACACACACGATAAACTCTTTTAAATATAAAAAAAATTACATTAAATTTACAAGAATAAAAAATTAACTAAACTTTTTTCCAATCAAAATTAATATTTCTTTTACATAATTGATGCATATTTAATTACATGAAAATATCAAATATCAACATAATCATTACAAAAAAAAATCAACATAATCACTATTATTTTTTCAAGTAAAATTAGTGTACAAAATTGATTTTTAAGCAAATAATTATCCATTTTTTATTTATTATCATCTCATTGGAAAATGGAAAGTTGAAAAATCGTTATATAATAATCCAAAAATTACAATAGAAAAATAATCCAGAAATTGTAAAAAAAAATTATTCATTATTTTCTTCTACATGAATGCATTTCAAATTTTTTTAATACATTGATATGCATATACCAATATATTAAAATAAAAATTAATGTAAAATATAGCACATATGAATTTTTTTTATTTAAAATCTTATATTGTTAGACCCGTGCATCAAAATCTAGTAAATATAATAGATATAATCAACTTAAAAGAGTAATATGGCTTTGTATGAAAAAAAATGCATATACAAACTCATTTCTATAATTTTCGATAAATATATTTTACTTTTGTTCGTTTTAAAATTTTTAAAAAAAATCAATAATAAACATGAGTAGAATTTGTACACTAAATAATTTTATTTTGTTAGTATAATTGCATTCAATTTCTAAGTGACATATCAATTTGAAGAACAAATAGACTACGAAAAGGAAAAGCAAAGACAATATCAAAATTACATCCAAAAGAAACTAATTTCAATTACAACTAATAGAACCATGAAGGTAGGGACTTGGGGGTGTTAAAACTTCAACATTTCCTTCTAGCATCAGCAAAACCTTCTTCATTGTTGGCCTAAGAGAAGGATCTTCGTGAATGCACCAAATAGCAATCATCACAAGTTTTTCAAAGCTCTTTATGTCATTAATAGCTTCGTCATCATTTTCTAAAAGAATTTCTAGTCTTCTAGCCTTGTAGCAATCATATGCCCAATCAGTCAATATCCCTTTTTCTTCATCAACAAGCTCCTTTTCTACATTCTTTCTACAACAAATGATCTCTAGCAACAACACACCAAAACTATAAGTGTCAACCTTAGAAGTAATTGGTGCACTTCTAAACCAATCTGGTGCAACATACCCTTTTGTTCCTCTAATGCCAGTTTCAGTGCGGCTTTGATTGATCAATAATAGCTTTGCTAACCCAAAATCTGAAATTCTAGCATTATATTGATCATCCAGAAGTATATTTTGTGGCTTTATGTCGCAATGGATGATTTGGGTGCAACATTCCTCATGCAAGTAAACAAGACCTCTCGCAATCCCAAGGGCAATGTCAAATCGTTTGCCCCAATTTGATTTCAAAGAAGAGAAAAGGAAGCTTGCTAAAGTGCCATTGCTCATAAACTCGTATACCAGAATTCGATGTTGTCCTTCGTTGCAATATCCAAGTAGACGAACTAGGTTCCTATGATGAGTTTGGCCTATTACATTCACCTCAGTTTGAAATTCCCTGTCATTATCTTGGAACAACTTGTCTAATTTTTTAACCGCCACACTAGTCATCTCTATTGTTCCTTTGTATACAATGCTAAAAGATCCTCTTCCCAATTCTTCTCTAAAGTTGTTTGTTGCTTCCACAAGTTCCTTGAAGGTAAAGTCATGCAAATTTTTTTTAACAACACTTTTGTTTGTTCTACTACTTTTGATCTTCTTGCGGTTGCACGAGAAACCAAAATATAATGCACCAACCAACATCAAAATGATTAACGCAGAGCCTGCCAAAAGAACTGATAACACAACGATCAAGACATGATGATCTTTCTTCCCATTTGGGTTTGGGAAAGAGGTCAAAAGGTAATCATTTTTCATCAATTTTATGACAGAAGTTGCATTTACTCCCTTATCTCTTCTCCCATTTGTAAGTGGAAGTTTTTTCTTCCAACAAGAACTTCCACTGAAAGTAACCAACACACACGAGCAATCTTGCAAACAAGATTTTGTGCATTCTTTAAGACTATAAGGACTCAATGTTTCATAATCAGATGTAGGCCAATCAGTGTTTTGCAATTCCTTCATTATATAATCATCTTGTGAAGCCATATACCCACCTCCTTGACAAACAACTTGGAAATTTGGTATGCAACCACCATACATGTTATTTGAATCAATTAAAGAATATCTCTCTGGGCAGTCACATATTGGCCTTTGGTCATCTTTGAGATTGCATATGCTATGAAACCCACAAACACCTTCACCGTCTGTGAATGTAGAATTCAAACAAATATTTTCTGGTATAGTCTTTGTAGTGACCCATCCTTGTCCATTTCTTAGATCTTTGGGATAATATGATATGGTAAAATCTCCATCATAATTGATCGTTGCTTTGTAATAGAAGTCATTAGTTGAGATCATCTCATTTGGCTTGGCAATGTAAAACTTCTCCCCACTTTTTTTCAGTATGTATAAGAAGCCTGATTTGTCAAATATCATTTTCATGCCAACATTTGATTGGTTATTAGCATCAGCAGTGCCAGTACCATAGTAAGGCTCATAACTGTAGCTGCTAGGCAATTGATAAGGTTGAGCACAAGATTTCCATCCTCTTGTAAATGAAGTTTGAATCTTCCATGAGAAAAGTTAAACTCTCCTCGTCGTGAAAAAAAGTTTTCCATTTAACTCCATTACTTGATTAGGTACCAACGTGTCAGTTGGATGGGTGAAAGTCTCCCATATTGACACAGAATTTTGGTCCAAGAGTTGAAAATTTCCATCATCGTTCATTAGACCATTAAAAACTGTACCTGATGTAAAATTTGATCTCCATAGCTCTAAACCTTGGGGGTTATTGAGCACTAGTCCACGAGAGTCATTTAGTTCTAACCTTGATCCTATTGGAGCAGGGTTGTCTCCATTTGCAAACCAAATAATGGTCTTATTTGGCATCTTGTCATGCCAAACAGCCAACAAGAAAAACTCATTAGGAAGTTGGTAAAACCTAAATGCAAAATCACCTGAAGGAGAAAGCCACCGAGATGTCCCATTTCCAGCAATTAGTGAGTCCCCAACACTTTGGCTACATTATATTATAAATATTAACAATTATTATTGATCTTTGAAAGAAGAAAAAATGTGCAAATCAATGTTGTTAATAACCTAATGTCCAAGTACATGTGTATAAAACAACCAATCAAACTTTATTGAGAAATATGGCAGGAGGTTAATAAAATTAGAATTTTCTTTTTGGTGAAATAGAATTTAAGTGAGTTGAGTCAAGGGCTTATTAGGTAATGGTAGATCTAAAGACTAAAAAATGTTTACAAATATACTTATCAATTAGTCACCAACAAGTACATCTATAACAAATTTCAAATTCACGCACTTTTGCAATATTAGTTTGGTCCTTATCAATTGATCTAACTTTTGTTAGTATAATTTTATTTATATACACACACCTGAGTCTTGTGCGAGTACCCATTTGTATTTTTTTAATGTTGAGCACTCAAATTTCTGGTCTATCAATACATTATTATTATGGAGTAAAATTCATTTATATTGATACCATTAAATAATTTCAGTTTCATTCTCTTTTTTGTTAATTTTACATAAATTCCACCTAATAATAAATAATTTTTTAGACTATTTCTCGATTTGTACGTGTCATCCTTGTGCAATGGCCATACTAATAATAAATTATAATGTATATTGGTTAAACTATCTTATAATTTAGTCAAAGTAACTTAAAAAATTATAAACTAATAGAGTGACTTATAAAATGCACTCTAAAATTATGTTATATGTAACGACTCAGATTATAAGTTGCTAATCTGGATGTTTGATGTGTGTATTATATTAATTAAATTACATGTGTTATGTTGATCAATTGTTTTATTTATAACTTGCTGTTTGAGTATTTTTGTCTTGGTATGCGTACTTGATGGGTATTAGACGTAAGTCAGCTCTGCTGTGCTGTGGTTGCTGGCTGAGCACGCTAAGAGGAAGTGTTGTGTCAGCTATGTTTATAAGCAGCAAGCTGGCACAACAACAAGTTCACTCTTCCTTCTTCTACCTCTGCATTTCCTCTGTTTTCTCTCTAAAACTCACCCAGAAACCTCTCGTTCTTGACCCCTCATTTGTTATCTCCAACCTACGAGAGCCATCGTAGCTGTTGCGAAAATCTCGACGCTGAGAGGAACTTCGTGGTTGGAACTGAAGCTTAGGAAAAACACACCATGAAGCTCGTGAAGGAACTCCTGGTTAGGTAAGGAGAGTTCACCGTGTTTCTTAACAGCTTTAGGTACCACGGTTTGGGGGGCCAGAGAGTCCAGCTGTGACGATAACTGCATGTCCCTAGTGTGTGTGATGTTTTTCCCAGAAAATCTACGCCTTTTATGAATGGGATGTGTTATGCCTTAAATCTATTGAATGTTGTTTTGTGTTGATGTTTGGTGTTCTTGTGGGGAGTAGATGTTTTAAGAGCTCTCTGTGCATGTGAGAAAAGTTAGCGTTTTGATGCTGAAGAATTTCTAAGACACTCGTAGAAGTGTTCATAAAGGTGATGAGTACCGAGATGGGTTGGCCGAGTTACACGTAGACATAAATCCCTTGTGTCTGATGTCGGCTACCGAGATGGGTAGGCCGAGTTGAGCGGGTTACGTCGCATGCAAGCAGGCATGCAGGACGTAACTTAGTCCTTGTTGGCGGACGTCAGTAGACCGGGTTCCCTACTCGGAGTCGTTTCCTTAGAGTCGTTAAGACTTGCTTCCCTTTCTATATGGTATACCGGGATCCTTACCCGGAGGATACGTTAAAGCTGTTGAGCTCAAGTTACCTCACCTTAAGGGGGGAGCTACCAGGTTTCTAACTCGGATAAGCTCGTATCTTCTCGGGAAAAGAGCCATCGGGTTCACCTACTCAGTTGAGCTTGTGTTCCTTCTTCTAAAACGGTCGGGTTCCTTACACGCATCGCCTCTAGAAGCTTATCCTTCCATTTCCTTAGAGAGACCGGGTTCCTTACCCGAGGTGGACTGTTTCCATTAAGATGACTAGGTCTAAACCCCATTTTCTCGATAACTGTCGGGTTCCTTACTCGGCAAAGCTTGTCTACTCTTGGAAGAGGAGCTACCGGGTTCCCTTACACCCATGTGTGGGTTAGTGAAATACAAACCCGGGGTCTTATAAGCGCTCTATTGTAATCGATCACAGCGCTTATGCAATCGGTTACATAGTGCAGAACCCGTCCTAGAACTTTATAAGAAACCTAAGGACCTCTTGACCGCCTTTGGCAAATTTCTACCAAACCCAACTGACCTCGACCGAGTTCCTCCGACCTCGCCCGTTTTGCTACCCTTGTCTTCCCTTGTCCAAATCTTACCGCTTTTGACCGACCCCTACCGATCTTGTCTGAGTTCTATCAGCCTTGACCGACCTTGTCCGCCTTCGTCCGACCTTGTTTGGATTCTTACCTTGAGATAGTATATCTAAGTGCCAACCCCGGACACCTCGTACTTCACACTGGTTCACTCGTTTGTATGTCTTTGTGAATGACGTATATGATTACATTTGTGGCATTCGAACTCGGCCTATGTGATGGCTCAAGATGAGGAATGCGTTTGGATATACATAAATACCCACGGGGTGTATGGCATTATCCTAGCCAGGTCGGGTTGAGCCTGGTTCTGGGTCATACATTGATGGTGTCGTGGTGATATTCTATGTATAGCCGTGAGATGTCGGGACTGGGTGGTGGTAAACATTGCGAGGACCACGGTCAGTGCATCGTTGGACCCTTATGTGGGTGGTATGTTACATAGGGGTGTATGACGGATTACCCTTGCGAGGAAGGATTGTATTCCTAGCGGGGTCATACATTGATGGTGCTTATGTAACATACAACATTTGCATGGCGAAAATAGGGTTGATGATTGGCTGTAAGGTACAGAGGTACTGGGGGGTCACGTCTGTTGGGAACTCCTTCTGACACTCATTAGCTGATCACCATGGGGGGGGTGATTCCTGTGCACGACAGAGTGACCCTGACAAGCTGTTGCATCATCTGACCACAAGGATGGCCCATTTTCGGGATGGTACCATATTGCATAATGAGAATTGAGTCAGGAGCATGCATCATGATAAATATTATAAGTCGATTTATGAGGTGTTTGTGGAATGTTGTATTGATATGTTGATGATTGTGCTACTTCTTGACCAGGTTGTGACCCTTTTCTGTTGCATCTATTGTTGTTATTTAATATGATGAACTCACATTTGTTTTGTTGTACCTTGTGGTTTGGTACCTGTGATAATCGTGAACCGAGTTCGTGTGAGCGGATGGACCACAGTAGGTGCTGTTGGGAGAAGACCGGGTTGTTTGGAGCCGCCGTGTTTTGTCGGGATGTCAATGGACATGATCCCGGACAGGAGTTGCATGTTGCTAGATGCACCCCTTGTTTTTAATGGATGTACTCCTCGTTTTGCTAATTACAACCCTGACTTCTATTTCTCTTTCTATCTGTAAAACACTTGATGTATATAATCTTTTGTATTTGTAATTCAATTATGTCTTGTAAGTGCATACTTAGACTTGAAATATTTTATGAGTACCTTAATCTACGTGTATATTTTATGATGATGATCGTTATATACTCGTGAAAAATTTATCATGATTTTTCACAAATAACAAAAACGAGTGTTCTTTTTATTAAAGAGTTTATATCATGGTTATGAGTTAGTAATACAGTAACGACGTGATGGGTCGTTACATTATCAACATAACTCAAGAAAAAATTATACATTAAATATATTTAATTGATATAATAATATGTTGTTAATGTTAGCATATGCAGTAGAAGAAAGAATTAATCATTAATTAATTTTCTTAGTTTTATAATGTAATGATCGATCAATTGTTAATAATTATAAATAAAAGTAGTTGAAAAAAAATTATATATAAAAGTAAAGAAAGATATAGATCATCCATTTAAGTATTGGAGATAATGAAAAATGGGATGTTATTGTAATATTCTATTGCAAAGAAGTCTAAAATTATCATAAAAGATACGATGGAGTTACTAATTTAAGATAGACAAATATCACATGTAGTTGGAATGTAGGGGGTAATGAAACTTGGTAATTTCATATTCATTCTCGTCAAAATTATTATAAATAACTAATTAGTTAAAAATATATAATTGATTGATTAACTAATCAAAATTAATGATTTTATTATTCATTTAGTTTATAATAATAAATATTTTATTTTATTAACGATGCAATTAGTATTTGATGCAATATTAATTTTTTTACGATTCTTTTTTTTAACATGTAATATTACAAACTTGAATAATTTCCATTTTTAAATATCATAATTATTATGAATACTAGGATGTGGATTTAGACGATACAATTTCAATTTCAGTTCTGTATTATACAATGTCCTCCAATTTCGACTCAATTGGAAGAATCAATGTGCAAAACGAACGAAAGATAAGAAATTAAAAATCATAATTCTTCGGGTTTGGAGATTTTCGAACTTCAAACAAATAGCAACCAAAGCTTATCGAAATGGTCATGATGCATGGATGAAAATGTATCTTCTAAACTAATATTATTTTATTGTTTGTGTATCATTTGCGTTCATTCATAGTTATTGTTTTTCTTTTTTGCAGCTTGATGAAATTCAAACCACTATGTGAAGTAATTCGGCGGAGAATTTGAACCTCTATTAGTAGAGGGAATATGTTTAATGGGAGAATGAGGACAACTTTGACTTCCATAATTAAAAAGAATAGGAAATGCTGCTGATAGTTTAACCAATTAGGCAATTTGCTCATAGGGCTCGAGATAAATGTTGAATAGAGTATTTGTCATAAAAACTTTATACACAAATTGTATTTTTCGTGTTGAATAATATGATCCAGTATTTTTCTCTAAAAAAGACTATTGAAATTGAAATAACATGAAAAATCTAAAAGTGAGGTGAGGTTTTACAAATAACGAGTTTTACTAATTTATCTTACGTTTATTTCTATTTTATAGTTTCCAGTATTTTTACTTTTCTTCAAACAAAGCGTGAGTTCCTCTTGGAAAACAACAACCGCTTTATAAATAGCTTCTCGCACTTGAGAGGGTTGAGTATGTTAGAACTAGATTCATGAATTTGAAATGAATATTAAACAATTCAAGCATTACTAAAAACAATATCAAATAAAAACATAATAGAGAAATATCAAATAAAAATTATAGGTAATTTATTTTGTTTAAATTATGTTAATTTGAGAAAATTAGTATACTTAATCTTGTTATTTATTGAGTATCTTAAATCCAAATTATATAAGTTATACATGTCAATATCGATAAGAAAAAAAAGTAAATATAAATTTCACTAGATTCGATTTTTTTTATATTTAAATTTAATTTTACGTGTAAAAAATTAAATATATTTTGCTTAATAAGTTCATATTATTCATACTTAAAACGTAAGAAACATATGTTAGTTTGTGACAAAGATTAAAGTCATTTTATTCACATATCTACTAATATATATCTATTAAAATTTAAACTAAATAATTAATAACATACTAAAATTTTAAAATAATATAAAAAATTATTCCTATAAATTTAAAAATATGAATTTAATATGCATGTAAGAAACGGGAAATTAAATTTGTGATAGTAAAAAAGGGATGGGTAAAATTTGAATTGACATAACATGAGTGTCCTACGTGAGTTGAAATAAAAGTAATTAAATATGAAAGACAATATCTAAACCAAAAAGAAAAGTAATATCCTGTCCAAAAGTATTTGGAACATGTCATATGAAATTATGCACTTAATTCCTCCCTCATTGAAAAACAATGAACAATGAGGCAAATGATTATTTTATTATCTTTTATTAGTATTTTAAAACATAGAAGCATTTAATTTTACGTCTCAATAAATACTTATAAAAATAAATAAAAGATAAAATAAATTACTTCTCATTAGTTCACAATAATTTATGGACTTTAACACTACAACAAATCGATTTTTGGCAGTTTAAGGTGTCCACTGCCTTCTGTTTCAACCTCTGATAATTTCTCCAAAAATTTAAGTTTGTAAGTTGATTTAACTCACAAAAAATTTGATTAATTTAACGTCACGTTATTTCTATATGTTAAAAGGTTTATTTAAATAGGTCTATTTATTACCTAAATGCATGCACACCCCTTAATTTTAAAACATATACTTGAAAAATTGAAAGGAAGTAGTACTAATATTTTGATAGATTAGAAAATACATTGAGAAAAGAAATAAAGTAATTATAAAAGATGAAGTAATTAAATTAATAAGAATAAAAAAGGATAAAATTAAAAGCAACAAAAAGTATCAAGTCCTCCTAAACTTTATCCTTTTTGCAAATATACACCTAAACTTTATCCTTTTTGTCATAATTAATCTTTAAACTTTATCTTATTTCAATATTTTTTTATCGTTAACATTTGTTTTTGTCCATACACGTTCATTTTTTAATTTTAATTCTTGTAAATTAATGTTTTTTAATTTAGGTCTCTGTAAGTTTTTTTTTCATTATAATCTTTTTAAGATTCTAAATTTTCATTTAGTCTCCATTAATTTATAGTTACATGGATTAAAATTGAAAAACGATCAACTTAATGGGACTAAAATTAGAAAAATAAACTTACATAGAACAAAAATAAAAATAAAAAGTGTTAACTTATAAGAACCAAAAGCATATTTAAATTTATATTTATTATGATTGATATTTAAACTTTAACTCTATTTTTTATAAATGGACCCCTTGAACTTTAATTGCATTTCAATTGATTTTTTTTTAACAAATAGCTTTTTTAAAGTTATTTATCTTAAATATTAATCATTTTTTAATTTTTTTTTGTTACAGCTAAGTTTTCCATATTTAAAATATAATAATGAATATGAATTTAGAAAATATATGTAATAGGGGAATAATAACATTAATCAAAAAAAAATTTATTTATTTTTTCATTATAAATTTTTATTATGTTTTAATTTTTGGAAAAGATATAAGAACAAAATTAAAAAATAGTTGAGATGAAATAAATAAATAGATGAAAATTGTTCTGTTAACAATTAAACCTTGATTTAAAATACCAAATTATTTATGAAAGGGGTAAATTTTAAGAATTAATTGAGATGAAATTTTGTCCAAAACAATTGAAACGAAATTGAAATATACGTGTCTATGTAGAAAAAATGTAAAGTCTATTTATAAAAGAGATAAAATTATAAATTAATTGTAACAACATAAAAGTTTAGAGTATTTATTTGTAAAATGACTAAATGAGTAAGGTTTCAAGGGAGCTGAATACCTTTCTTCCCAATTAATAATAATAATAATAATGATGAATTCTTTGTTAAAATTCAGAATTTTTTAAAACAAATATTTTGAAATAGGAATAGCATATATTGGACCGTGGCATAGAGGAATTAGTGGGACGAGTGTATCTTCAATATATTATTATATGAGACAAAAACTAAGTTATCTCAATTTGCTGTGATAATATATCAACTTTAACATTATATATAATTAAATCGTAAAATAAAAGGATTGTAAAACTATAATTAAGATATATTTAAAATAAATAATATAAATATAAATATAAGATTATATTATACAAGATATTATTCAATAAGTTAAGAAGTTTTATAAATACATAATTGTTTTAAATAATATATTCTAAAAGAGAAAACTATAAACAAAAAATAAGTTTAGATGACTAACAATTCATTGATTGATTCGAGAAAAATTAAGTTCAGTCTTCTTAAGTAAGAATTTTGTAAATAAAATAAAACTTAGTTAAAAAAACTCCTTAAAATGACTATGTTATTCAACGAATATTATTATAAACAAGTTGATAAATACTTTACAATAACTACATGATTTTAAAAGAAAAACTGAGATGACAAAATACATATTTAAAATTTATCAAATCTAATTTCTAAAGCTCAAACCTAACAAAATTAACTTCAAATTAGGCCGAATTAGTGGACGAAAAGTGTTGTTGAGTTCCAAACCTTATGGTTGGTAAATTTTGCATTAGATAGGAAAATTGTAAATATATGTTCATCTTGATATATCAAAATTTTTAACAGGAGGGTCAATATTTATGATTTGGATCCAAGATACACAATGTAAAGGATTATTAAATTATGATTTAATCATAAGATTAGCTTTTATAATAATTATCTTAAAAATTGATTGAAATAAAAGTCTAAAATTAACATCAAATAAATTAACTTAAGATTTCTGATGGCATGAAAAATACTTTAAAAATTACAAATACTAATATTTTAATTAGTGCATTATCGTAATAAATGTTTTTATACAATTAAAATATATATTAAGTATACTTTAAAAACTACTTATATAAATTTTTAATTTAAGTAATATTTAGAGGCAAATTGATGGTAAGTCTCATTATTAAATCTAATTTGGACCGGTTGATTAGACTAGAAGTCGTTGGTCTAACTAGGTCGATTTCACTTTTAGATCGGTTACGAAGTTAACTCGATCAAACCTAATCAAATTGGTTATCGGATCTTGGACCGGTCTGACCCGACCATATTTTTTTTTTTTAAATTGAATATTTTTTGTTTGAAAAAAATTAGATTCTTTTTTTAATTTGAATTTTGGAATATAAATATATTTTTTTTACTTAAATAATGTTAGTTATATATATTTATATATAATTTTAAATTTTTAATTTATACCTGATTAAACCTATCAATTATTATTGCACCGATTAAACTATTTGACTCAATCTCCCAACCAAATTAATAATCAGATTGGTTTCACAATTATACCAGTAAGTTCAATTAATGTAGCCCTCTTAAAAAAAGTTTCAGGGTCTCATTTGAAAAAACAATAATTCAGGATAAAATTAGGTTTCGATAAAAGTTTATCTAACCTGGCGTTGCTGCTAGATGTAGGACAAAAGACAATGTTGTAATCCGCAGGACCGGAACAGGTGAACGTGCTGTTTGCGTCGTCTAGTGGGTAGCTGTAGGCTTGCGGGCATGTCGTCTTGAATATTTTCGAGTACACGCTTGGTTCGCACCTGGAAGCATTTCCAGTACAACAAAAATATGAATTTTCAAACGCGCTGCAAGGGTTCTGACACCCCACCAATTGTTCATTTTTCATTGCCTTTAGCTCCGTGGGACACACTGTATTCATATCCACGGCACACCCCATGCTGTTACAGTTGCTGCTGTCACTGTCAGAATTCTTGCTTATGGGAACAATATTCACCGGCAAATTGAATCCGTCAACTAGGCTGACATCATAAAAGTCACGATCATTGAAGCCGTCTAAGGAAAACTCCACCAGCGTGACCGGCGAAAGGCCTCCTTTTCCGTCACACGCTATCTTTCCGGAGCCACAATCACCGGTGAGACAAGAGAAATTTCCAGTGGCTGAACTGTTGGTGCAGAGAGTTCGGCCCCAGAATCGGCCGGTCCATTTGGCAGGTGGAGTGACAGTGGAAGATTCGCCACTTCTCAAAACGAAGCCAGTCGTTGAAATTGAAAGATTACCATTTCCGTTAGAAGCTGGCCACACCGTGTAGTTGCATTGATTAACCAAAGTGAACTTCGTGGACTTCACCCCTGTAAATTAAATGAAGAAAGGAAAATTAATTAATTAAAAAAAATCAACACAAGGTCGGAATAATAATTATGACTTGGTTGTTTCAAAAAACGAATCACCTGATGCTGATAATTGAAGCGTTAGTATCAATAGTGAAAATAACCATGCTGGCTGAACCATATTGAAAATGAAAAATAAAGAGAATATGAAATGAAGATTAACCAGTTATGTGCAAAGTTTTTCTTTTCTCTGGATTTAACGGGTATGTGATGGCTAACGCGTAAGTCACGGGGAACCGCCGAAAACTTTATTTTCTTCTTGGTTTGGGACCCGAGTTGACTAGTTGACCGCAACAGTTTTATACACAAAATAATAATATTAGTAAAAGATAATAATTATTTCTAAGTAAAAAAAATATAATAGTTATTAAAATAAAGAAGTTGATCAACCTAGGGGTGTTCGCGGGTCGGTGCGGATCGATTTTTGCCAAATTTAGGATCCAACCCAATCAAATTTGATCGGTTCGGTTCGATTTTCAGGAAAAAAAAATTGAAACTCAACCCAACCCAACCTGTTCATGATCGGTTCGGTTCGGTTCAACGGATTACCCATTTAATTTTTTTCTTCTTATAACCACTATTTTATATCATGATTCTTTCAAATATCCGATATAATTAACACAATATTATAAAATGTATGAAAGTAGTAAAATTGATTCATTAATATCATCAACATAATATTCTAAAATAGACATATAATATAAATTAAAATAAAAGATTCTTGAATAAGATTTACTATAATAGTCTGAATCACAACTATTTCTTACAAACTAAGATTTGTTATAACCAAATTTGTTGTAACCAGATTTGCTGAAACAAACAAATGAAAAAAATATGATTCATTAATATTATAAATACGATAAACAAAATATGAAAAAGGAGGTGAAACAAATAACAATATACCTGAAAGTAATACATTAAGAAATTTCAACACTTGCAGTTTCCACACTTGGAAACTCAATATTAGTAGTATTTAAAACTAAACCAAACAACTCTAAAAATTTAAACACAACCCCATTAGCACAAAAATTAATTGATATTTTATACAAATATAAAAAATGAAATAAGGGATTACACACCTGATTCAATCTTTTCCGCTTCATTTATTTCAACTTGCAAGTCATTAACATTTTGTTTAGTAGATCTAAGCCAATTTTGGATACAAATGAGAGCTTCAACAGTAGTAGGACTCAAGGAACTACAAAATGAATCCAGAATTCTACCCCCTGTACTAAATGCAGACTCAGATGATACAGTAGATACATGAATGACAAATATATTTCTAGTCATACAGGGAAGAATATAATATTTGGATGTCTTCAATTTTCCACCAATTCAAAATGTCAAACTCAGAGTGGTCATCTTCAACATCATCCTCCAAATACTTATCTAACTTATTTTTTTGCACCTCACCCTGTTTTTTCTTGATTTTCATTCTAAATTCATCATCACAATCATCATCCTTATCACCTTTGTCATCATTATGTTGTGAGACCATGTTTGAAGCTAATGTACTAGAATTAGCTAAATTGCTACTAGAATGAGAAATGAGATGTTCTAGTACATATTGCTGAATCAATTTTTGAATAAGGTCTTTCAATTTTTTCATCATGTCCATGCTCTTCTCAACACCATACATACGATTAAAACAAAATTGAATGTGCTCACATTTATAATAAGGATCAAGGAAAATAGCAACAAGCAAAAGGTAGTTAATTCCACCACTTTTTTCAATTTTTGTTAAACTTTAACTGCATATTTGTTGTCATCCTTTGTATCACTATGTCATTATTATGGGGAGAAAGAACTTTTTATTTTTTAATATATATATATAAATAATAAAATTTATATTATTATTACGGGTTCACGGATCGGGTCAACTGGTCAACGGATCTATAAATCTAAACCCGTGACTCAACCCGTACATGATCGATTTTGATCAGATCGGTTCGATTTTGACCCAAATACATAAATGACCCAACCCAAACAGTTCGGATCAGTTCGGGTTCACAGATAACCCGTACTCGTGAATACCCCTAAATCGACCAGTCCATCTATCTGGGGATTAAATTGTATTTTAACGATAACATCTAAAGAGCTATATGTAACAAAGGATATATGTAAAAAGTGAAAGCTACTTTCAAGATTTTTTTTAGTTTATTACAGAATGTACCCAGCGAGTTTGCTGGGATTTGCTATGGGATCAAACTCTCCCTCTCTGAAGATGCCTATGGAGATGAAGCACCCCCAGGAAGATGATCACTGCCGGAGACAACACAAGTGGTGTGCTATGTGTGCAGTGTGAAGGGAAAAGAGAGAGTCAGAATTGTTGTGTACCTTTCACCATGAACAACGTTCTATTTATAGGAGGATACCTGGATCTTGAGAAGAGGATGGTTGAGGCCCATTATCTTTGGTTAAGATATTCAGAATATCTATATAACTGATTGACAGCGGTTGCAAATATATCATCTATTATATCGCTATCTTTTGGTGGTTGCATAATTTAAATATTTGAATGGGCCTATCCATAACAGATGCCCCACAGCCCGGTTATCTAGCACTCTGGATGACTGGGATGTATTAATGGATAGACCCGTGCTACATCAAATATTGAAATCCGTGCTGACGTGGATTAATATGGTTAGCCCCGAGCCGAGATAATTAACTCGGTCTCTTAGAAGCTTGTATAAAACAATCTTAATTACTACCGAGCTATTCCCCACCGAGGTGGACTCTTTTTGCTCGTCTTTTACCGAGATAATAATTTGTCTTTCAAAGCTTGTCAGACGTTTTCAATCACTGTCGAGATGTCTCTTGTCTCTTCAGTAGCAGCTTAAAATAATTATGACCATCGAAAAATGAAACGCCTCTTTTTTCATAAATGACGCATGTCTCATTCATTTAATGCGATTATTTCTTTCCACGCTGTAATCATCTTTGGCTTCAATAATGACATTTTTTGCCTCTACACGTTCTTTCATATCCACATTCTCGAAACGTTTTTTGATCTTTGGCGGTTTTTCTTAGGGCTTATACACATCTTTCGTTTCCAGTTCCAGCACTTCATTCTCCTCTTTCGTTTTTGCCATTTCCGCAATTTATTTCCTTGCCCTGTGACTTTCCTTTGTGCATCCTGTTTGCTCTTGTTCAACATTTCACCAATCTTCCTTCTATTCCAGGTACCTTCGATTTTCTCCTTCACATTCGTCTCTTTGCAATTATTTCTATTTGCTATTTATGCGAATATTTCTTTTGTCTGTGGCTTCTTTTAATTCTTCATTCTCTTTCCTTTGCATCTTTACTTTCATATTCCTTTTCCATGAAATATTCTGCGGAAGAAGAGGCACATATCCGCAGAATTGTCCCTCCACGTTCAGCATTTTGGTTTTTCGGTCTCCCCATTACTGATGATGAGAAGGAAAAAGCCATTTTGCGAAATCCATTTGGTTCTAATAGTTCTAGAACCAATATTCCTAGACCTCTTAATGCTTCTATATTAGGGTTGTCATCTAGTTTATCCCAAAATGAGCGTAGGACTTCTGTTCAGACCCTCATATCTTCAAGCAATATTCCTTTAGGTGTTTCTAGAAAAGATAATGTATCTGCACAACACTTTGAAACTCGATTCGAACCCTGTTCGAAATGTCTTGATGATTTTTTCTATTTCGCTAGCATTGATCACAATCATCAGGCCGATGCTGTTCTTGACAACTGCCGGCATAATCCTATTATTGTCCCTAAACCACCTTCTCAAAGAGCTACCACCTTAATTTCAAGTGAATCAAATTTAGGGACCGAGATGTCGATCTCTAGCAATACCCCAGTGTCGGTCCGAACATCATCAAATACTAGCTCCCTAAAGTTCAGTTTCTCAGGTACTTTACTAATTGTCATTTTCCTTTTTTACTTTCGTAGGTAACCATGGACTCATCTCTTTTGGAAGTTATTGAGGAATCCTCTGCTGAGTCTCAATCTCAAACCATTCCTCCTAGTCTGTCCACTAGGTATCCCTGGGTGACCCATGAGGTGTTACGTACTACCTCGGTCTTAAATTCTGAAAGTGTTGCCACAATTCCTATCGGAATTCAAGAGGGTTTTAAAATTTGTGCTCCCTGTCCAGACGAGCCTATTTGCTTTTCTCGTGAAGGGAATAATCTTGATTTCTTTTTCTTTCATAAAGATGTAATAACCCGCTTAGGAGTTCAATTTCCTCTTACCGATTTTCAAATGCAAGTGTTAGATCACACACGCGTTGCCCCTTCTCAACTTCACCCAAATAGTTGGGCGTTTATGCAGGCTTTTGAATTCTTATGCCGAGAATTAGAAATACCGTGTACTCACCCTTTGTTCTTTTATTTCTTCACCGTCCAAATTAGCCAATCTGGTAAGGAACCCGCCAACAGAAAAGGGTGGGTCTCCTTCCGGGGTCGCAATGACCGTGGTCATGCTGACCGTCGGCTTTTTTCCTTGTTTGCCGAATCATTCAAGGGTTTTAAAAAACAAGTTCTTTAAAGTCATTGTCGACCCAGACCATCATCCTTTTTTCCTTCACAATTCGGATCCATTTAGCTGGAAATTTCCACCATATTGGACTTCTGTCCACTATGATTTTCCTCCCTCTTTCTACTGAACCGATGAGGCCCAAAGGTCAGATTCAGATTTGTGTTCGGCGGCTCATATAATGTCTTTCAAGGAGTCAAAGAAGCTTCCTCCAATAACTCATTATATTCAGCCTGGTTAGTTTGGAAATTGTTTATTACCATACCGGGATATACTTGGATAATAATTATTTATTTTTGCAGCAATGGATTCCGCCCCCATTCTTCGGCCCGACCATCTCAAAGCCATTCATTCAAAGAAAAAGCGCAAGATCGCTGAGGATAAGCAACAAACTGACAATCCTGCCCCAATCTTCTCCCCAGCTGACTCTACCCCGGTAATTAACTTGGAAAATCCGGCCACAACTCCTCCACTTACAACCGAGGTGCCAACTGCCGAACAGGTGTCGCTCGTTGACCTGGATCTTACTGCAGCGGACGAAGTTTTGGAACCTCAGCTTGTTGATCTCCCCTTTCCGCCTCCAGAACCTTCGATTCAATACTTCCAATTGGCTTCTCGCACTCTCTGGGAAAAAGGTGTTACCCAAGAGTTTTTCAACGTTGCTCGAGCACCGAAAAGATACTCTGATTTGGCGCCGTTCTCTGCAGCCGAAATAGAAGAGTTGAGCAATCTCGAGCTGGCTGCCTTAAAAACTGCCACCTTGGTTGAGAGTTTAGCATCTTTAAACAAAAAGGCATGCAGGGTGGGCGCCGATCTTGAGGCTTCCAAAAAGGAGAATGAGCAACTGTTAAAACAACTTGAAGTGGCTTGGAAAAACGAGGAGGTTCTGGAGGTTGTGACGAGGGAGTTGGAGGTTACTCGTGTTGATTTGGAAGCTTCCCGAGCCGAGGTGAAGGAGGCTCGAGACTCAGCGATGAAGACGATTTCTGATCTCGAAGCTTCCCGAGCTGAGCTTGGGACTTCTAAAACTGAACTAGAAGCTTCCCGGGCAGAGATTTCCAAACTTGAGTCTGATCTTTGCACTGCTAGGACCAAAGCCCGGAATGCTCTTGATCGCTGCAACCAACTGATTGAGATGGATGGCAGGACGAGAGCTAATTTGGCAAAGACCAGCAAAGAACTCAACTTTGTACGATCACAAGTGTCTCGGACTGCGGAAGCATCTTTTAACAATGCCTTGGACCAAATCCGATTTCTAAATCCTGGGATTGAGCTAAACACCTCAAGTGCACACTTCAGATCTTATGTGGGTGGCGGCCAACTATTAACCCTCTCAGATAGTGAGGAAGAAGATGAGCCCACCACAACAGATTTACCTAATGAAGCTCATCCTGGGAAAGGCGTTTGAAGGGCCGGGATGCCGGTTTTGCATGTAATTTTTGAGAAATCTGAACATTTTTTAATTCCTGCTTTTGATTTTGCTTCCGTACTTTGAACAATTTATTTAATGCATCGCGCTTTCATTGCATTTAAGGTTGCCAATTTGCTTGTTCGGATATTACTTTGGCTCCAACGGCCAAGTGTTTTACTCGAATCATTAGTTCGAATATTGTTCTTGGAACTGAGTTCCTATCCTAACAACTGTTAAATGTATTTCGTAATATTAATTTAAGGATATAATTCTTTCGAAATAATCGATGATTTATCCATGATTAAATAATTACATCAGCTTGATCAAGGCCGAATTGATACACAACAATGGCTAGGCCCTTAATTTGTGCACAACGTCTAAATTCCCTATAATAAGGGTTTCATTTATTCTTCGAAGATTATTCAGATTCGTGGTATCAATAGAAAATTTATACCAGGCTTGTGTTCCTCGGTTTATATAACCAATGAGAAACCCATGAATACATTTGAAATTCGTGGTATCAATGGAAAATTTATGCCGGGTTTGTGTTCTTCGGCTTATTTTAACCAATGAGAAACTCATGAATATATTTAAAATTCGTGGTATCAATGGAAAATTTATGCCGGGTTTGTGTTCCTCGGCTTATTTTAACCAATGAGAAACTCATGAATATATTTAAAATTTGTGGTATCAATGGAAAATTTATGCCGAGTTTATGTTCCTCGACTTATTTAACCAATGAGAAACTCATGAATACATAGATCACGATTCCTATGAAGGATTCTCCCGAATCCCGGCTTATGAATCGATCACAGATCTTAATGAAAATAAATTATAATCTCGGTCTTATTGCCGAGAAATATATGATAAAATGATACTACGATCTCGGGTTAATTACCGAGCTCCTTTCAACTGTAGTATCTCTTTAGCTTGTCGGCATTCCATGTGTGCTTGATCTGCTTGCCTTCCAAGGTTTCTAGAACGTAGGCTCCTTGCCCCAAGTTTTGGGTGACCCGATATGGTCCTTCCCAATTGGGTGCTAATTTTCCATCTCGGGCATTTTTGTTGCCGATGTCCGCACGTCGTAGTACGAGATCATCTTCCTCGAAGGATCTTGGTCTTACCTTTTTATTAAATTTTCGAGCCGAGGTCTTCTTCATGTGCAGATCTCGACGGTGTGCTGCGATCCAGACTTCTTCTATCAAATCAAGCTCGGCAGCTAATGCCTTATTATTGTCTAAATGTGACATTTGCCTCCTCCAAGATGGTTGGTCAATCTCAACAGGTATCATGGCCTCACATCCATATGTCATTCTGAAAGGAGTCTCACGGGTGGCTGTTTGGGCCGTGGTTCTGTATGCCCATAAGACGTAGTACAGTTGCTCGACCCAATTTGGGCCGGCCTCTAGCATTCGTTTTTTCAATCCGTCCAAAATGATTTTGTTCGCTGCTTCCGCCTGGCCATTAGACTGTGGGTGTTCTATCAACGAAAAGTGATGTTTTATGTGTAGTCCGATCATCATTTCTTGGAAATTTTTGTCGGTGAACTGTGTCCCATTGTCGGTGACGATTTCTGCCGGAATTCCGAACCTTGCTATTATACTGCGTTCAAAGAATTTTCGGACACGGGCCGAGGTGATAGTAGCGAGGGGTTCGGCTTCGATCCATTTAGTAAAGTAATCCACAGCCACTATTAACCACTTCATTTGTCCTTCCGTTGCTTTAAATGGTCCTAACAGATCCATTCCCCATTTGAAGAAAGGTCACGGTGCTGTGATTAATTTCAACTCGGATGGAGGAATCCATAATATCCATGCATGTTTTTGACACGTGTCACATTTCTTTACGTGCTCTGCTGCGTCTGCTTTCATCGTCGGCCAAAAGTATCCGGCATGGAGGGCTTTTAATGCCAAAGCCTTCGCACCCATATGCTGGCCATTAATACCCTCGTGTATCTCGGTAAGTACATACTCGGTTTGGTCCGAGCTTAAGCATAATAATAACGGGGTATGAAGACCTCGTCGATATAGCTCACCGTCAATAATTGTATACATGGAAGCATCTCGAGTTAATCTTCTTGCCTCTATTCTGTCGTCCGGCACTACCCCTTGTTCCAAATAATTTATAATCGGCCTTCTCCAATCTTCGGCTATTAAGACTACCATAATGCATACAGGTTGGGCGAGTTCCTGTTGAATGACTGTTCTATGATTACCCGTTCCTTTCGTACTTGCCAGTTTCGATAATATATCGGCTCGGGTATTTTCTTCTCTCGGAATATGAGCTATGGTGAATTCGTCAAACTCAGATATTATTTCTTTAACTTTAACAAGGTATTTTGCTAACAGAGGACCTTTGGTTTGATAACGCCATTCGATTTGCGCTGCAACCAGCTGTGAGTCAGTGAAAGCGTTGACTTTTAATGCTCCTTGTTCTCTGGCCTGGTTTAGCCCGGCGATCAATGCTTCATATTCTGCTTGATTGTTAGACGTTGGAAAATTAAGCTGTAGTGATTGTTCGAGTGAGACTCCCTCGGGGTTCTCAACGATGATCCCGGCTCCACTTCCCTTGGAATTGGACGATCCATCAACATACACTTTCCACACACTATTGTTTGCCAGGGTGGAAGATGTTGGGGTTAGCTCAACAATGAAGTCGGCCAAAGCCTGAGATTTGATTGCGTGTCAGGCTTCATATTTGATATCGAATTCAGACAACTGAATAGCCCAATTCATCATTCTCCCTGCTAGGTCCGGTTTGTGTAACACCTGTCGTATGGGCTGATTTGTTCTCACCACTATAGGATGACTTTGAAAATATGGGCGGAGCCTTTTAGCCGTTATGAGCAGAGCGAAAGCCACTTTCTTGAGCTTCTGGTATCGCAGCTCCGAACTCTTGAGAGCTCGGCTTACAAAGTATATCGGCAACTGGCCCTTGTCTACTTCTCGGACTAGAACCGCACTTATGGCTTCTTCTCCTACGGCAAGGTATAGGATAAGTATTTCTCCATGCTCCGGCTTCGAGAGAACTGGGGGTGAAGTCAAACACTTTTTTATCTCCTGAAAAGCTTCTTCGCAGGTTTGGTTCCATCCTATACTGACCTCTTTTTTCAATAACTTGAAGAATGGTAGGGCCTTTTCCGCGGATTTTGGGAGGAATCGTGTTAAAGCCGCCATCCTTCCAGTCAGCTGTTGGACTTCACGTTTATTAGCAGGGAACTGCATGTCAAGCACAGTTTTGCATTTATCCGGGTTTGCCTCTATTCCTCGGTGGGTTAGCATGAACCCTAAGAATTTCCCGACTTTTACCCCAAAAGCACATTTCAGGGGATTCAAGCGGATATTGTATTGTCTTAGCTTACAAAATGTTTCCTCCAGATCTTCGATGTGGTCTCCATTTTTACTTGTTTTAACAATCATGTCGTCGATATATACTTCGATATTGCGTCCGAGTTGATCAGTGAAGACTTTATTCATCATTCGTTGATAAGTGGCTCCTGCATTCTTCAATCCAAATGGCATCACCTCGTAACAGTAATTTGCTTCAGTGCCTCGGAATGCTGTCTTCTCTTGATCTCCCGGGTACATCGGTATCTGGTTATATCCGGAGTAAGCATCCATGAAAGATAACGACTGAAATCCAGCGGAATTATCGACTAACTGGTCGATACTCGGCATTGGATAAGAATCCTTTGGACAAAATTTGTTCAAATCTGTGTAATCAACGCAAACTCGCCATTTTCCATTGGACTTCTTCACCATCACTACGTTAGAGAGCCAAGTGGTGTATTGTATCTCTCTTATGAACCTGGCCTCTAGCAATTCCTTGATGTGTTTCTCTAATGCCTGTCTTCTGTCTGGGCCGAGCTTCCTGTTTTTCTGTGCCACTGCTTTGGAGCCAGGGTACATGGCTAGTTTATGACAGCAGAATGTGGGGTCGATCCTAGGAATCTCGGATGCTTTCCAAGCGAACACGTCCTGATTTTCTCTAAGGCATTGGATTAGCTTGCCTTTGATTTCTGAATTATTCTGTGTGCCTATTTTCGTAATTTGCTCTGGAGATCCTCCGATCTGAACATCTTCCAATTCATCTACTGGTTCCGGTCTCCATTCTTCAACATCTCGCATATCCAACTCCACAAGATTAACCGGCTTGCGAGATGCCGGTCTCTTCATTTGTTGATCTGAGGGATCTCCCTGCCGAATCCGAGGTGGAGAAGATGGGCCGCCCTCCGTTTCTCGGATCGCATTGAAATAGCATTGTCGGGACTCCTTCTGATCACCGCAAATTGTAATAACTCGGCCAAGGTGTCCGATCATTTTCATCTTCTGGTGCTTGGTGGACATTAATATATCCCATTTATGAAGTGTTGGCCTGCCTAATATGATGTTGTACGGTGAGGTGAACTCGTCGACGGTGAATGTGACTCGGCCTGTCTTGAAACCTTCCCTTGTTCCCAACGTCAATTGGAGGTCAATTGCGCCCTTCAAGCTGGTGCCTCCACCATTGAAACCGATTAGCATGGTTTGACACGGCTTTAAGTCCTCCTCCTTTAGGTTCATCTTTTGAAATGCACTCAAGTTAATGATGTCGGCCGAGCTGCCATTATCAACGAATATCCTCTTAACTCATAAATTAGTCACGGTTCCTGTTATGACAAGACCGTCTTCGTGTCCGGGCACTACACCTTTCATATTGTCTTCTGTGAAATAGATCAGCGGTGGTTCAGATTTCTTATTTTCCTTGAATTTGGGTTGATCTCTTACCGACATAACTTCCTTGAGATATTTCTTTCGCTGACTGGCGGTGTCGCCTCCGCCTCCCATGCCTCCCGAGATCACATTACATTCGAACTCGGGTTCTGGGAATTCGTCCTTCTTAGTTTTCTTTTCATCTCGGTCTTTATTTTCTTGCTGACCTTTTCTTTTTCCATGGTGCCCTTGAGTCCGGATAACATATTGGCGGAGTTTACCTTCACGAACAAATTGTTCTATCGCATCGCGGAGTTCCCGGCACTAGTCAGTCGTATGACCCGGCCCATTGTGGAAATCACAATATCGGGAATAGTCTAACCCCTCCTTTCTCATTATCGGTCGAGGACGTTCTACTTTCCTCATCTCCGTAAATGCAACTTCCTTCCATATCTGAGCTCGTGGAGCATTCAATGGAGCGTACTTGTCAAATTTCCATTCGAACTTTTTGGATTGTGTATTCTCGTGACGTCAGTTCCTCGGCGATGTAGGTTTTTTATTCTCCCTCGGGACCGAGTTAGCGATCTCCATCTGTTCCAATTCCAAATATTTTTTGGAACGGATCATAAATTCATTCAAAGTTTTCACCGGATCTTTATAAATGGATTTGGCGAGACGGGATGACCCATTGAGCCCGGCCGAAATGAGGTACACGTGGACCTTTTCTTCTAAACCTTGTACTTGCAAGGCGGCTTCTTTGAATCGGTCCATATAGCTCTGTAACGTTTCCCCGTGTTGCTGGCGTATTTTTCCCAATATGAACTCGGACTTGGGCTGCTTCTTGCTTGTTGCAAAATTCAACAAGAATTTCTGTCCAAAATCTTCAAAATTCTGAACAGAACGTGGCGGCAATGTGTGAAACCAGGCTTGAGCGGCTCCAGTCAAGGTAGTAGCAAAGATCCGAGAAATTACAGGCTCGTCAATACCTCGGACACACATTTGCATATCGAATTCATCTATATGCACCCGGGGGTCTTGGCTCCCATCATACTTGGATAAAAAAGAGCTATCGAAGTCTTCCAGGAATTGGGCTTCTACAATTTCATCGATGAACGGGCTGTTATTCTGATGACCTCGGCGATATTTTCTCCGGTATGTATCGTCTTCTCATCTAGGCCGACGTATAACTTCTGTTGGTCTGTCAACAATGGCATGCTCTGGGATTCCGGCTGGGATAATGGGCCGAGGTCTCTCATTACGCGAATAGGAATGGGATATCCTGGTTCGCTCGGATTGACTGGTTGGTCCTCTGTTACTAGCCTCGGCTGTGGGTGCCGAGTTATTAGTTTCATGTCTTCTTTCTGCTGAATTAGGTTGCTCGGTCGCCGGTCGTTCAGTATTGCGATTGTCCGGCTGTTTGGACAAATTTTGAGCGTCCTCCTGTCGTTGGAGCTCGTATCACTTCTCCAAATTCTCTAACCGAGATAAAATAGCATTCAGAGCGTTGTGGATAAAACGCTGGTTGATGTCTAGTTCTACCCCGGCCATTGAAGGTGGAGTCCGAGCTGGTGGCATTGCTGGAGAGAAAGCGGTGTGGGATGCCGCATCTTCTGCTACCACGTTCTCCAGATTCGCATTCCGGGGTGGTGGTGCGTCATGTCCAGCGATCTGATGGCTTCTGGTATCAACCATTGTGAATTGGTGGGATTCAAAATTTATCGTTCCCACAGACGGCGTCACTGTTCTGCTCGTGAGAAACAGAATGTACCCAGCGGGTTTGCTGGGATTTGCTATGGGATCAAACTTTCCCTCTCTGAAGATGCCTATGGAGATGAAGCACCCCCAGGAAGATGATCACTGCCGGAGACAATACAAGTGGTGTGCTGTGTGTGCAGTGTGAAGGGAAAAGAGAGAGTCAGAATTGTTGTGTACCTTTCACCATGAACAACGTTCTATTTATAGGAGGATACCTGGATCTTGAGAAGAGGATGGTTGAGGCCCATTATCTTTGGTTAAGATATTCAGAATATCTATATAACTGATTGACAGAGGTTGCAAATATATCTTCTATTATATTGCTATCTTTTGGTGGTTGCATAATTTAAATATTTGAATGGGCCTATCCGTAACAATTACCATCTAGGACTACAACTTAAAACCAGCGTACACTTTTAAGGTACCAAATTGACTATTCCGCCCATAACCAATGGTAAAAGATAAACGTCCACAAAATAACATATTTCATTTAGTTTATAATAAAAAAAATGGACTAATAATAAATTTTGGGCCTTACTTATATATATTTTGTTTCAGTTTGATCTCGAGTTTAAAGAGTTTAATTTGGTCTCTTATAAATCTTTGTTAAATCAAATTAATCATTTCATTGATTTTTGGCACTAATAATGTCTATTTTGACTAAGTGATGTTTCTTATAGTTTTTCATGTATCACTAAAATTATTAAAATGAATTAAAACCCGTGAGTCAATTTAATTCACTATAGATTTTCGACCGACTAGATTAATAAAAATTAACCCACTTTACTTATAGTAAAAGTTGATCCGAGTTGCATAGTGAGTCAAGTTGGCTCACTTTGCTTCCATTTAAATGTTTTGTTCATATTTTATGATTCAATTATCAATAAGATCCTAAATTATTTTATTTTTGTTGTATTACTTAATTCAATTGTGTGTTTTTCATATCTTTTTTTTTTACTGCATGTTTTTTATATTCTTATGTTTTAGTTATATTATTATCTATGTTATACATATTTTTTTAAGAAAAACATTTTTTTTTATATTTTAGATAGGTCAATCCGTTTAACCTACTAACTCGTGGTGGGCCTATCCAAACTAACTTCTTATAGGCTCACCAAAAATAAGCTAGGTTGGGTCAAGTTGGCCCACTTTGACGTCACCTAGTTAACAAAGTTATTATAAAAATATATTGAATAAATTACACTTACACTCCCTGTGTTTTGTCCAAATTGTACCCAATATCTCTCATTTTTTGCACCCTACAAAAAACTCCTTAATTGTATAGCTCACATTCCACCTAGATCCCCTCCCTTCTAAACACCATTTAATAATTTAACAGAAAGTAGGCACATGCTGATCACATGACTTTTAATGAAATTTTATGTCTAAAATACCCTCATCTTCTTCCTCAAAATTACATCTTGGATTTTACAAGCCCTCATCTTCTTCAACAACCCCTCTTCACTTACCACCACCACCTTTTTCTCCTTCTCCTCCCTCTACCACGGCAGCAACATCTCTCCCTCCTCATCGTCGTCCTCACTCACCAACACGGCATCCAGACGCACCCACTCCCGTCGGAGCCACCACCACCACTGTAGCCACCGTCTTTACCGTAGCCACCGCCACCGCCATATCCACCTCCTCCTCCCCCGCCGTAGCTTTGACCACCACTAGTTCCATGAACACTGGTGCCATCGGGTAAAAATAATATATAAAAAGGAAGGGGTATCGGGTGAAATTTGAGAAAACACACAGGAGTGCGAGTGTAATTTACTCTAACATGAAATTTCGTCTTTTAAGATATTTCAATTGACGTTAGTTAACAACGTTAACAGAATGAGGTAAAAGTAATGTATAAAAAGATAGGGGTATTGAGTACAATTTGAGAAAAATACAAGAGTGTAAGTGTAATTTACTCAAATATATTTATATTACTTTTTCCGTCCCTAATTATAAGATCATTTCTACTAATTCACATCCATTAAGAAAAATAGTTAATTACATTAAATCTCTCAATTAATTGTACTATCATTCCAAAACTATATTTTTCTCATCTCTCTATCCACTTAATTGTTTTCTCATGTTTGGAGAGCGAATAATTAAGTAAGGATATTTAGAAAAAAAATTATTATGCATCTAGAAATTAGATAAAGAGTATTATAAAAAGAAACAAATAAATTTCTAAAAAAATTAAACTTAATAGTGATCTTGAGTTCGAATTATGGGTATGTGCTAAATACTTGGACTAAGAGTTTTATCGTCCAAAGTATTCATATCCAACCTGAATAAGATTACTTCTAGTAGATGACACCTATTGTTTATATAGAAAAAAAACATATACTGATTATTAGATAAAATTTATCAAAATTCATGAAACTTATAAGTTATACTATTTAATAAATTTGGAAATTTTATTTCATGAAACATATTATTAGAGTTTATTTCATTTAGTTTCTTAGTAGTAAATTTTACTTATAATTTTTTTTAATAAATTTTAACTACAAATAAAATATTAAAAATATCGTATTGACACTACTCTAATATGCAAGTATCAAGCAATATCCTTCTGTTGGAAGATTTTAGGGGTTTGTTATTACCCCGTATTGTTAATGTGTAGTCTTGGGTGAGTTCCTCCTCTGTAGCAAAAACTAAAAAAATAAAAACTTTTGGGATGTACAGAGTCGGTCAACGAAAAAGGAAGACTTTGAAAAGTCGTAATTGGAAAATCACGGGCAGCACCGTGTTGACGAGGAACGAAACTGGTTGCCCCTTTTGTCCAACTTCACTTAAGAGAATACCAGCCACACATCTTTTATTGCTCTCTAAGTAACACATTTATTTTTATTGTTTGTTGGTTAAATAATTCTTATTAATTTAGAGATGTGATGCGATAAAGAATAAAAATAATGGTGTGTTTGATTTTTATTTTTAAAATCTATTTTAGTTTTTAAAAAATAAAGAAAACTAACACTCGCACTAAACTCAGAAGTGAACTAGAAAATATCTCACCTGTTTTTCAGTTTTTTAAATGATTTTCAAAATGTAATAAATTTTAGATGAAAAATTAATTACCGAGTAACATGGAAATATTTTGGAAAGCAGCTTTTAAATTAGAATGTGAGAAGAGGATCAAACAAGTCACTATCAAAATTTACATAAATTTATTCAATAAAAAATGTATAAAAATATTAGGTTATATTTTTTAATCTTTTCTATTTTTTTATCTTGATTATATTTAGTTTTCTTCCTTATCTTTTAAAAATATTAAAATTTATGTTGCCTCACCTATCTTTCAAAGCAGAGCAGCTTAGGACTTGACCAGATATGAGTTGTAGGCGAAAAGGGGAATCCCACGGAGATTGCGGTAACAAATCTGCATATTAAATGGTTCAAAATTTATTCTTGTATGAGATGATTTTTTTCTCTACATTGTATGAAAACGATTTAAATATTATGTTGAAATTAGGGGTATTTGGGGTATGATTTAGTTTGATTTTTAGATAAAAAAAATCATCCCAACTACACCAATTTTTTGCAGTTCACTTTGATTCAATTTGATGATTTTTTATTTTTAATTTTTTATTATAATTTAAAATTATGAACTAAATTTACATAATTATTAATTATTATGTTATATTATTCTAAAACTGAATTTTATATTTTATTAATTTTTTTAACATATTGGTTAAAAATTATTATTTTAACTTTTATTTAATATTAATATAAAATTATATTATCAATTCTTTTTGTAACATAATATTAATTTTTACATCACTTATCACTTGATATTGAACATTATTTTTTAACAATACTAGTTTAGTACCTCTTACCTTGCAAACATATTAAATTCATATTTTATAATTTATAGGAGTAATTTATTTATATTATTTTGAATTTTTATATATTATTAGTTATTTAGTTTAAATTTTGACAAAGATATCTTAATAGATACGTCAATAAATATTTAAATACATTTTTATATACACCATTTTTAAGAAATTTGTTATTATTAATGTGTTATCTTAGATAAGATCTTCTTCACACTTTGATGATGTTCTTGCATATGCTCTCTTTTGATATTCTTTTAAAAATAGTTGATTTAATTCATTTTTTATTTTTTTTATAATTATTTTATTGGTACGAAGTCTTTAGTGACTTTATTGAAGATTAATTTTTTTTAAAAGAATGACATTTATCCATATGACAAAATCTTCTTTTATAATAAATTTTTAAATCAAATATGTTAAACTTATCATATATACAACAATATTATAAACAATAAGATCAAATTATTGGAAATAGTCATAAAAATTAATAGAATTATTTGGATATATTATAGGTATAATGCAGTTTAATTTATTTGTTTATTTGATTTAAGTATTAATAATACATCTAATAATTTATAAATTGATTCAAACCAATCTTTATTTAATTTTTTAAATAATAATATATTAATTAGAATACTTAAATTAAAGTTGTTAAAATTTTAAACAAATTTACGACTAATATATGTAATAAATATATATAAGAAACATAAGCTTATAGATAAATCTATATTCTATTCTCTCTTCTTTTTTTTTTCTTTGCAGCGAGAGTTAGTCATTGATTGTCTTGTGTAATTTAACAAAAAGAATACATTATTTAATACAATTCACTATCAATTCATATGAAGAAAAAAATTTGTTTCCAAAATAATTTATTTTCAACATAAATATTGTGAAATAATTTATATTTAAGGTAATAATATTATTTAATAATCCGTGCCAGAGATTATGTGTAAAAATTAAGGTAATGATATTAATTGGTAATTTATATTTATCCATTATTGTTTGTTACATTAATAATTAATAATTTTATTTAATATAATATAATAATTTATTATCATGAGTATCATTAAACTACATAAATACTATAAATTATTAAATAATAAAATATAAAGTAATGATAATAAACATAAATCATGAACATAAATTCTATTATTATTATTATTATTATTATTATTATAATATTATTATTAATATTATTATTAGTTTGAAATGTTCAAATTATAAAAATCTTACGGATCATAATTCTGTTGATTGTGTATTAAAATATATATTATATTAATAATCAATAGGAATCAGGATATATGTATGTGTGTGTGTAGTTTTAATTTTTAATATTTTAATATTTTAATCATAAAAAAATGACGGGTAAAAATTACTACTATAAACTCTATAAATTAGTTTGAATTAAAATATATGCTTGTGTTATTAGGTTTAATATTCAAATCATAAAAATATACAAAACATAATTTCTTTAATTCAATATTTTTTAGACAATTCAATAATTATCATACATGATTTTGATTTTGATTTTAATAGAGAAAAATAAAATAATTAAAACGAATATTCAAATTAGTTACATTTAATGAAGAAGAATAAAATAGTTAAAATGTTTGTTCGAATTGGTTCCATTTAATAAAGAAGAATAAAATAATTGAAATGAATATTTAAATTGATTGTATTTAATAAAGAAGAATAAAACAAATAAAAATAAAATTGATTGCATTTATTAAGAAGAACTAATATAAGATTGACACGATATTATCCAATGGAATAAAACCTTTATATATATATATAATATATCCTTTTTTAACTAATGAAAATAAAATATAGATCTTAATTTTTTGTAGTAAGTCAAATATGTATAAGATAGAAAAGATAGGTACTAGATGTACCGAAGCAAAGCATATTGTGCACTAAATCTCTTGATTAGAGTGTCGAAATTGTCGATGGACCTTGGAGAGAGTTCATAGTACCATCTCAATGTTGCTCCCTTGAGAGAAGTGGGAAACACTCGGCACTGTACATCATCGTTGTTGGTGTACAGGTTGGCTTGAGTGAGAAAGGCAACCAGATGCTCATCAGGATCGGTTTTTCCATCGTACCTCTCTAGGTGGAGAGATTCCCACCCTGAGGGTATATCTACTTCCATAATGCGATCGACAAGTGGATGTCGTCGTGTTGTCCGCCCTTTTGGATGGTATATATGTGCTGAGCTGAGACCGCCTTGAGGGTTGACAGTCTGTCGGGGGTGTGACTCCCCTTGGGTATGCTCATTCCTTATGATAGGCGAATGTTCATCTCCTTGGGGATGTCTCACTCTGGCCTTCAACTGATCAAGGTCAGCCTTCAGCCTTCGAAGTTCTTTTACATGTCTTTGTTCCATCTCCGCAATGCGGTTTTGGAGTTGTTGGATGGTGTCTGCGTTGGTCATGGTTGTTTGAGGAGGGTTGGAAGTGTCAACAGGAGTTTAACGCCTAAGGCTGGAACATGTGCTGACCATCCGTGAGTTGACAGTAATAGTGATTTGATGAAGAATGCGAGGCCGTAGGGTAAGTTTTACCACGGCTCCACGGTAGGCACCAAATGTTCTTTCCAAAATATGGAATTGCCACACATAAAGGTGGACGTGGTCCAAGTGGGTTCCAGACTTTGCACGTTGGACAATGAGTCAACCTTGTTGAGGAGGGGGACCTACAAAACAAAGGAAAGGACTCTGACGCTGAAATGAGTACATCAATTATATGACAATAAAGCATATAAAAAGAGTACGAGAGTGGACATCCGAGGGTGAGGAATCTCGAAATATGAGTAAGTGTGCCGTATATGGCTGAACAAAAAGGTGTGTCACTCGTGTAGAAGGATGTGTGGAAATGTTAGATGGAACTTGTATTTATAGGGTGAGTGTGGACCTTGAGCCTTTGTAGATAATTAACCTGTAGATAAGGTTTACAAATAATTGCAGGCTATATATAATTCAAATTATAGATAATTCGTACTTTATTGATAATATGTTACCTAGTAGATAAGTAACAATTTATAAATAATCCTTTAAAGATAATTAGGTGTATTGTTTGAATAATAACACGTAACATATAAGCTGATGACAAATATACATCTTAGTTTTTTTTTAATAAGCCAAATATGTATAAGATAGAAAAGATAGGTAGATGTACCGAAATACAAGCAAAGCAGGGTTGTATGGTTATGTTATATTTATAATATTTATAACCAAACCGTTATAAGTACTAAACAATCGAAAATATCCACACCATCAATCCCAATCGAAAATATTTATAATTCAACTGTTATAAGTACTTGAACGTGCGGATCAGAATCAAGAAGACATGTTCCTGCATCTACTTTTACCACGAGCTAGACAAGCCCACAACACGAAATCAGAGGAGTAGTTGAGCAGCCAGGACCTTTCCTCCACCAACGAGCAACTATCCACATGTGCCTGTTTAAAAACACATTTGTTTCTACACTTCCAAAGGCAATACTATATGACAGAACTCACCCTCAGATCGGGATCTGGCCATCCCCATATTCTTCCAGAAATGGCCAATAATATTAACTGGTACACAATATTGAACGACTGAGACCTCCAAGAATAAACAATCTACCATACATAACAAGCAATTTCCATATGAAGAATTTAATTTAATTTGGAATAAAGACCCTCCACAGTCGAGAGTAAACATCACTAGGTAGTTCTGACCTGCCATCATAGAGCAACAAAGAGTATGCCCGATTTAGTTGAATACTCCCCCAATGGACAACACCTCCAAATCCAAGAATCCATTTTATCATTGAGGAGCTGTAAACCTTGCAGCATATTATGTAGCTAAAGAATGATTGCATTCTCCCGCTCGAAAGGTTTTCTATGCCATTTTAAATCCCAAACCCAACCATTTTCCAACCATCTCCCCATGCCTCCTAACACCTCTTCCTTTTGTTCCGAGATAAGGTACAATCTAGGAGACTTAGAGGCTAGGCTTTGGCCATCCACCATTCATCTAACCAAAATCTATTAATATCCCCACTACCGATATTCCAAGTAATGCCCCTGTCAAACCAATTGCTACTACAACACTTCCTACATACCTTTTTAATCAGAGCAATGGTCTCCTCCATGAATGAGAGTCGTGGTATCCTCCATGAAAAAAAAAATTATTTTCCACTACCATAAGATTCTCTTAGCTTTCTTCTTCACATTTTCAAATATTCTGATTCTGAAATACTCAATTATCTATTTCCTTCTTAATCTTTACCTTCTCTGATTCCTCTACAAATTATGATTATTATAATCATGAACTTCATCTTTGCCCCGCATAACCTTTGTGTCTTTGGTCCCGACTTGAATCAAGTTTTTGCATTGATCGTGTATCTTGTTCTTGATTCAAGCTTCTATTCGTGGTTTCTGCATCTGTTGTCTCTATTCGTGATCCTATTTCTGATTCGCAATTTCATCCTTGCTTGTGCTTCTTGCCTTTTAGGCTTGTTTTGATGATTGTAGCTTCTTCCATGTGTGGTGGTTAAGCACTATTCCTTTGTTTGCTTCTATCCATGGTGGTTAAGTACTATTTTAGCTTGTGCCATAGATGGTTAAGCCTTGGTTACTTTTGTCTTGAGTGGTTAAACATTGTTTAGCTTCTACTCTTGATGGTTCTTGATTTGCTGGAGCAATTCTACATGTACGTATTTCATTTAAAGGTCATTGATGTGAAGTCAGTTGCATTGTTTTGAATCTTTCACAGACCAGCGCTGAAATCTATTGATATGAACATATGATTGTTCTGAATCCCTTCTCGTATCTTAGTTCTTTTTCTACCTCACATAATCGAAGCACCTGCTATAGATTATCCTGAAGCACCTCCTGAATCTATTGCTGATCAAAGTCATTACTGGAAGAGTGTTTGAAGAAACAATTGGCAAGTTGGGCATGACCGATATCCATGCACCAACTTGAGAGGGAGTGTTGAATTATGTAATTTAAATTTCAAATTATTGTTAGGATTTGTTGGGCTGTTACAGTTTTTGATTATTATATTTAAATAGGAATTAATATTAGATTAGTTTGTTATTATTCCATATTATTAGGAGGTTGTTGAACTGCTCTTATATAGTTGAGAGAATATATATGAAAGTAAATGGAGTGAATGAATGAAAGAAAGAAGGATTATTATTCCAATTTATCCATATTTGATTTTTAACACTTGTCAATTATGGGTAGCCACATCTCTTTTCTCCTTGGGTTCCCCCTATAGGCAAACAAATGGTAAGCTATAAAGTAAAGAAAACATAATAAATTATTTAATAAGAGTTGACGAATGAGATGAAGTTGAGTTCATTAAATAAAGAAGAAAAATGACAAAATTAATATTAATTATCATAATAAAAATCAATATAATTGTAATATGTGATTTTGTTTGGTTTTATATAACAAGATCTGAAAATCGAATCAAACTGCAAAAAAGTATGTGACTTTTTAAATTTTTTGTTTTTGTGATTTTTGATTTAAGCATATTTCGATTTTTTTAGATTAGTTTTGTAATTACAAATGATTTGGTTTAATTTTGAACGCTCCTATGTGTGATGATGTCTATGAAATTTATTTCTAGTTTACTTTGTAAACAATAGTATGCAAGAAATTAACAATGATGGTAACAGGGTCTTGAAATGCAAAGCTACGATTGCAATAATTTTTAAGTATCCTCTGGCCTAAAATTATTAGTATTAGCATAAAAGCTAACTCCATTGACTCCCCAAATTTTTTAGCAAACCATAAAGCCTACTTCAATCTGTGGTAATTATATATGAACATATCCTTCCTGGCACAATCTACGTGCATGGGTTGACAAAACAACGTGAAGATGAAACTTTAATGAAAATAACACCAAATTTGATAATACAACAAGTCAACAACACATAAAATGGAAAGTTAAATGTACAGTTGTTCTATTAGTGGTTGAAACTAAAAGCTCATAGTAAAAAAAAAAAAAAAAACTTAAACGACTTAAAGTTTATGATAATATATAGTGGAAAAACACCTAGCTTTAAGACTAAGCTTTCTTCCCCTTTCCCATTTTGTTCCCCCTTTCCACTGCAACTTCTTCCTCATGGAAAAAACGAACATTTCATAACACCAAGCTACTTACAGTTGCATTGAAATCTAATTCTATGGGAACAATTTACTATTTTCTTCTATTTTTAATGTACGTTTTAGAATATTTGGACTTTCTCATCCACTAGAAAGTTCCACCACTTACATCAACATATCAATAATTTATGGGTTTTCATTACATGTGGAAACTTTAGGAGTAGACTCTTATTGTGATCATAATTGTTCGATGTCCTGCATCTTCTTATGTCTCCCAGCAGATAATGATTTTCCACCTTTCCACCTGCTTGATTTCCTGTTGTTTCTCTTTATTTAGAATATCTCTAATGGTGCACTTTTTTTGATTTTTAACTTACTTTTTGGCGTGCCTTATTATATACCACCACATTAGACTTAAGAACCTCAACAAAAACATTTGGTCAAATGGAGAAACCACTCTAAAACTTAAAAATGAATTTCACATATTAGTCTACATTTTTATACCGTGTTAGGAAATATTATTTTAATGTTAATTAAAACTGGTTGTTCTATAATAACTATTTTTACACCATTGCTTCAAAAGTTCGGAAGAAAAAAAGACCTTCCAAGTGACGGAGCCAGCAACTAATATTAGCCCATGCCAATTAAATTTTAGCCTATGCCAATTATCAATTTTTTAAGTGTATTAATAAAATAATTGTATACAATAAAAAAAATTACAACTGTATTAATAATTTTAGCCTATACCATGGTCGCTTGGGAATGGCTCCGCCAGTGAGTTCCAACTCATCCTACTTAACTGGTGCTCTCAAATATATAAGAATTACCAGTTCTCATCTATATAAAAATCACTCAAACAACTCCCAGTTAGAGTTGCTTTTGTGTTATGATCGATGATTAACATCTTTCGCCTAGCTAGAACTGGACCTTCCGAATGATTAATTATAGACTTTTGGTCATGAAAAAGGTATAGAGTGTTCATCTTGTTCAGTGATAAGAACGTCTAAATGGAAAAAAAAAAACAAATGGGAGAATATGAAAAAATTCTAAATTATGTTGTCATATATAAGAATTTTCATTAAGTCAAGAGATAATATTAACTATCATATAGCAAAACTTAAAAATTAAATTTGAGGTGCAAATCAATAGTTACTACATATAGATGATTAACATACCAATTTTACCCTTTAACGATTGTAAACTAGTTAAACATATAAAAATAAGAATTTGAGTTTTCAAATATTAGTTACTGAAATTACAATGCTATGTTTTGAAAGAAAAAAAAAGATATTTGGTACATAAGAAAAAAATCGTACTTAATTATTTTAAGTGTCACTCTTATAATATCACGTACGTTGTAAATTATTTAAAAGTTCCAAATGCACAAAGTTAAAGAATATAAAATTGGAGGATATTTATATGAAAATTTGCATCATTAGCTTTGTATAAACATTAACTGCGTATAAGAATGTATAATTTTTATTTTTCCAAAAAATAATCTAATTAATGAATATTTAGTTGATTCAATAAAAAAAATTAAATATTCTAATTGTTTTTAAAAACAACATTTTTCTTTCTATAATAGTAGTATTTTTTTTGTCTTTGTAAAAAAATTATCAGCATCCTCCAATCCATTGAATTATAAACTAATCTCACTTGTGATGTGTTATTGGCCCAAGAAAATTTGACATCGTGAAATCAAGCATAAATTTTTCAGTAAATAGATCTTTATCACATATGTGAATGTTAGAGGATCTTGCATTACTAAATAGAATATTTTCACATGTATATATCACTTAGATATATACATAATTTTAATAAGAATTATTAATATTATTAATAAAAAATTTAAATTAAATTTTATAATTATTACTTTTCCTTTGAAATTTTACTATACATTAATAATATAATATGAGTTCAATAACTATGCCTAGTATCAATTCTGTTATATTGTTAATCAATAAAAAATCATATTGTTGTGTAATTTTGTTGTAAAAGTTATTATTTATAATTGGAAAATCAAGAACTTATTATCTTGTGAGTGTAAAAATTTTACATGATCAACCAATTAAAATTTTTTTAAGGTAGTTAAGATAAGATTAAAAGTTTAAAAAATGTATCATTTTGTGATCAATTAACCATGTAAGAAAATCTTTATATTATCTGTACATACAATTTAAATCTTAACATTATTTTACATTCTCAATGCAATTATTTTTCACTTATAATAATAGTCTAAAATTTAAAATAGTAAATAATAATATTAAGAAAAAGATGAACGGAATATAAATGTCACACATAGTAATAAATCATATTATAATAATAAAAATAATTAAATATTTCTATAAAAATTAAAATATTACACAAATAAGATATATTTATATCCATGGAACGTACAGCTAACACAAATCTAGTATTAAAAAAAACATTATATATTTTTTTATTCTAACTATATAGTAGGTCTAATGAAAAAAAATTAATATCTATAAATAGATTCAATTCAATTAAAATAAAATAAAATAAAAATTCAAACGGATCAAAATTTTAAAAAATCAAATCATTTTATTGGATTGAATAAATTTTGAATTGAATTTTTAAAATTTATCCAATCTAATTCAAATCGAAAATTTACATATATCGAAGTTTTACATATGTATATAGGATTATTCATGAATTTATAATATTACTGTTTATGTTTATATATATTTTTTTAAAATACGAAAAGACAAAAGAAAGAGAAAACGCGCGTTTCAATAATTGGGCGAAGCGCGTCCAACGCGAGCATATGCATTGTCTTGTTCCGGTGTCCCTTTCTCTCTCTATCTGTCTTCATTCACGAGTTGTCACTGAGCTGTGAGTTCAACCTATAAATTTCAAACTCTCAAAAACTCAATTTTCTTTGCACAGTGCAATCGAAGTACAGATAGATTTGAACCATTTCATAATCTGAAGCCTTTTTTTTCTTGTTGCGATCGAATTGTGACGGAGATGGCAGCGCCGAACAGGATCGAACGCGCCCACCAGATGTACCGCGACGGATGTTACGAGGAGGCGTTAGGGTTCTACACGGAAGCAATCGCCTTGGCCAAGACCAACCCTCAGAAGATCGCTTTGCATAGCAACCGAGCCGCGTGCTATCTCAAGCTTCACGATTTCAAAAAGGTTCTCTTTTAAATTTGTAGTTGCTGTTTGGTTAGGAAATGGGTTTTCTGTGTTTGTTCGATGAGTTGAATTGCGCCAATTTTAGTTTTTTTTGTTTTTTATTTTATTTTAAAAGTTTAATGATTCTCCTATCATTGGAAATTGGTGGGTTTTGTAATTATTAGTTCAGAAGTCCAAATTTTTATTATTATGGAATCCTGGTGTATGTGTAGTGTATGGTTATGAGGCCCTGCTCAAGAGAGAGGAACTGTTTGATTGGTTAAAAGTGAAAGTGAGATTATGAAGAAACATGATTCTGATTATGTTGATGTTTCTGTTGATTTTGTTTGGCTGGTTATATTGCTGGTAAAGTTCTAAATATCCGTCACGGTTTGTTGATATCACGGCAAATCACGCACAAATGTGACCGAAGCGGTCCCGATTGCGGTCGTGAACAGTTAGAAAATCTTGATGTTGCAGTTCAAATCACAGTTGTGGACAGTCTTTTAAAACCTTGATTGTTTGCAACTATATGCAAATTATGGGGTGTGAATGGAAAATTGTTTAGTTGAGTTTGTTCTTTTCCTTCTCTTATGTCTCTGAAGGATCTGTGGCAATTTTTAATTGTAATAGATCAAATGTTATCAAATAGAGTTTATTTTTTATTTACATTGTCAACTAATTAGAATTCATCCTAGATATGATTTTTAAAATGATTATTCTAAAATTCCATGATTTTCAATTATGCAACGATTTATGATTGAATGAAAACATATTCTAACAAATATTGGCTGCTTTGTTGATGTTTAATTATTGGCCTGAGATTGTATAATCTCATTCTTTATAAATTTTGTATGATTTCCCTTTTGTTATAAATTTTGTAGCACATTGGTTTGAATTTTATTTTGTCTCAGTTTCGGTTTCAACTAACTAGTTGAGTCAAATGAAAACATTACTTATAACTTAAAGTTCTTAACCTTCTAAACTGCTGATGCCTTTGCTTTTGATTTTCCCTCCATTTGCAAGTTTATGCTGTGTAATCAACCCTTGTCACTGCCATTTCAGGCAGCAGAAGAGTGTACTTCGGTGCTTGAGCTTGATCACAAGCACAGTGGGGCGTTGATGCTGCGGGCTCAAACGCTAGTCACCCTGAAGGAGTACCATTCAGCACTTTTTGATGTGAACAGACTTTTAGAGTTGAATCCATCTTCAGAGGTTTATCAAAATCTTCAAGATCGTTTGAAGACACAATTGGTAGGCACTGTTATCTCTTATGTTTTATATTTTCATTGCAATTGCACTTGCATGCATTGCACACCGGTAACTTGGTTTTAAGGTACTAAGAGATTACTTGGCTATGGGCTTATGGTTCCAACTTCATAATAACAGTAGTAGTTATTGTTATTATTGCTATTATTATTGTTGTTATTGCTGTTATTCCTTTTTTCGGGATTTTATATTTTTCTGCTCAGGCTTGTACTTGGTTTTTTTCTACCCGCGCCTTTTCCTTTTCTCATCTAGCTAGTAGGAGGGATCCTTATTAAGTGCATGTGCAAGTTTAAAATTAAATCATAGTTAAAAAGTGTTGGATTTTACAAATGTAGCGAGAGAAAGTGGAAGTAGTAGAATAAAAAGGAGTAGAGAAAGGTGGGTTAGACTAAACTAGTAAATGGGGCTAGAATATTGTTCTTGTAGACGAAGTATTTTTCAGCTGGTAATAAGAATGTATATATTTTTTTTGTATATTCTTGCTCAAGGAAAGGCACTTGCTCCAATTCCAGAATCAGAAGAGGAGTTTCAAGAACAGGAAGATGAGGAGCCTGAGGTGATATCACAAGGAGAGAATGAAAACGAAGAGATGGGAGAGAAATATTCGTCGATTTCTAATATTAGGACAGATCAAAAGGTTGAGCTTGGCAAAGGTATTATTTTTGCTGATTGTGCTCCCCATGAAACAGACCTCAAATTTTCATCCAAGCAAGGAAGAAACCAAAACCATGAGCCTAAGAAGTTCATAGCAGATGCTATAGCTCCTAAGGCACCAAACAGGGAAACAACAGAGCAACATTCAAAAGGATGGCAAACAATTCCAAAACCAAAAGGACATTCAGCTCTAGACTATGCACGGTGGGACAGTGTTGAAGATGATTCTAGTGATGATGATGATGACGACGATGAAGATGAAGAATCTTTGCCTCAGTACCGATTTCGCGTAAGAACAGTTGGTGTCCGTCCTGTAAAGTGAGACGATTCTACTGTACAGTACATATAAGTTGATTTTTTGAAGTTGTCTCTTATCTTGTATATTCATGTTTTGTCAAATGCATATTGCATTTGACATTTAGCGTTTGCGTTCGTAGCATGTTCATTGATTTCATTACATTTAAACCGTTATGCGCAACTTATTATTTTAACAAATTCGTGTATGCATCTTGAATGATTGAGGCTTTCAACATGACAATTACTAAGAACCTGAAATCATAATAGAAAGAGACACCCACCTCAGTTTTAGAACTAAAATTAATAAGTTGTACAAAACTTCCCTGCAAAGCATTTTAATGTATTATTGTAATATCATTATATTAATATCGGAATAATTATCATTAGTTTTTAATTTCTAATTTGAATTATTAATGTGATATAAGTTTTGATATTTTCATTTTACATTTATTTAAAGTTAAACGTATTAGGTTTTAAAGTTTATATATAGCGTCACATGTTCCATTTATTTCATTTATTTTAAAATTTAACGATGTATTGGGCTGATTAGAAGAGAAAATTGCGTTGTTCATAATTAATTTAAAATTGAAAATAAAAAAAATATTATTATTCTAAAAAATTATTTTGCATAATATTATACCAAACTAAATACATGATCGTTAAGTTTAAAGACTAAAGTAATCTCATGAACAATTTTAGAAAAACATAAAAGAAAAATATCAGTAGCTCTTTAAGTTTTTTGTAATTAGGAGGGGCATAAGCCTAAATCTCTTTGATTTATTGTTAGATGAAAATATTACCCAATTTTTTTTTTAAAATAAAAAAAGTTAAATATGATTTTAGTCCTATTTCATTTTGGTTTTTGTCTTTGAAAATTCACTAATTATGGTGGCAAAACCAGTTGAAGGTCACCAGAAATATTAAATCCCGAAGGTTGAATCATATACACTTCTTACAAGTTAGCATGCAAAAAGGAATTTTTAAAATCCATCCGGTGAAGCGACCAATAATGAATGATGGCCATAGCAAGAAGCAGATGAATAAAGGTGATCTTGGCCACAAGAGAAAGGTGTCCCCATAATTGAGATTAATATAGGGATGAGAAGATGTCAGGATTTAAATAGGGGTCTATAGCCTAACTTGTTTAAAACCTAGACTAGTCTAGCTTGTTTAAAGCTCAATTGAGATGGTGCTATCGATGGTTTTAAATTGTAGTCCGCAATTGCAATTGCGACCATAACGTAAAGGTTTATCAAGTCATCACAACTGCATCACTATCGTTATTACGATCGCATCGACCATATTTTTTCGTAATTGCTTGCAATGCAAAAGTTTTCTGAACTCACCACAATTGTGACCGAAATTGCAATTGAAAACCATATATGGTGCTATCCTTAGGAATATGTCTATTTCATCATGTGGAGGGGTTATTGGAAGCTGAAATATGGGCTCTATTGTATGTGCTGCAGATGGCAGTTTCTAGAGATATTAAAAAGCTTGAGGTTGAGGTGATTCGCTTGTGGCTGTCAACCTCCTTAATGGTGTTTCTCCAAATTCTCACCCTTTTTTCACTACTAGAAAAGTTCGATTCCACTACGCCCAATCGAAGTCGGTTATTAAAAACCGTAATTGAAATGGGAACTGTACAATTCAAATACGGTTTAAAGCACATAACCGTATTTGATTAATATTTCGAAATCGGTTATAAGCAGACTGTCATTGTTTAGCCATTTGAAATATCAAAACGCTGCGTTTTAGAAATTGAACAACCATTTCGAAGTCGGTTTGGAATTGACCGTGGTCGATTAGCTATTTCAAACACGGTTTTAAAAGCCTAACCGTAGTGGTTAAGTTATTTCCAATACGGTTTTTAGGTGAGACCGTAATTGATTAAAAAGCCCAAAACCTGCGTTTTATCACCACAAAGGCTTTCCCTCTCCGTCTCCAATACACAGCGCTTCATTTACCCTAAAATCGTGTGCGTCTGTGCAGTTTAAAATCTTTCTCCAACTCCGTTTATCTACCATCAGGAGTTGTAGCAAGGCTTATAAGTCCCAATTTGTGCGGCCGCTGTGAGAAAAACAGATAGTGTGGGAGAGAGGAAAGTAGAGGAGCGGAGAAGAGAAAATGAGGACCAGGTTCAAGAAGAACAGGAAGAAGAGAGGTCACGTTAGCGTCGGACACGGCCGTATCGGAAAGCACCGTAAGCATCCCGGAGGTCGCGGTAACGCCGGTGGCATGCATCACCACCGTATCCTCTTCGACAAGTACCATCCCGGTTTTTTCGGGAAGGTAGGTATGCGCTACTTCCACAAACTTCTCAACAAATTTCTGCAATCCGATCATCAACATCGACAAGCTGTGGTCCCTCCTCCCCCAGGAGGCCAAGGACAAGGCCACCGCCGACAAGGCACCCTTGCTCAATGTCACGTTGTTTGGTTACTTTAAGGTTTTGGGTAAAGGGGTTTTGCCTCAGAACCAGCCTCTTGTCGTCAAGGCCAAGCTTATTTCCAAGATCGCTGAGAAGAACATCAAGGAGGCCGGTGGAGCCGTCGTTCTCACCGCTTAATTTTTTAGGGTATTTTTATTTTAAAAGGATTTTGAGATATGTTGTTATTTTTGGTTCTTGTTTTAATCTCTCTGAACTGGATTAGTTTAAATGGTTTTTTATATTCTCAGTGTTCTGGATTATATCGTTTTTCTTGCGTGTTATGTTATGTGATGGGAGATTTTTTTTGCACTAATTGAAACCTATTTCGTATGCATCTCTGTTAGTCGCGGTAGAGTTGCCATTCTAATGGTAATTACAATCAGATTAAGCATCTCTTTGAGGTCCTGTGTATACTGATTTCTATCAGATTGTGGTTGTTAAAACTGGTTGCTTTTCCTCAATGGAATTGTGAATAGTTAGACAATAAATTTAGAAATTATCTTTGGGAGCATCCATGGGTGTCATGTGAAACTTTCGGATGCAGCTTTTTAACTAGTATTGGCAAATCGGATGTAGTGAAACTCTCAGAAATTGTGATTTCTTATCTGTTTTCTCTCTCTCAGCTTTGTGTTTATTGTTTTGAATGCTGTTGCTTTGTTTTGGATTGTATTTCTGAGATGTGATGTGAGAACCAGATGTGTGTGTATCTTGTTGGTAGTAGATTTTGGTCCGAGATAAATATGGAGAGTTTCTGAATTTTAAATTCGTCTGATCTAGTCCCAATCTGTGTATCTGTGTCCAAGTTGTTCCATTTGTTGGCTTGCTTATCAATGAGTTGTTTTTTGTCAGCAGACAGGCTTGTTCCTCTTTCTCTCTCTCTTGTTGTAGCTTGGGGTGGTGGGGGAGGAGGAATACCAGGTTTCAGATAAAAGTAAACTTGCTTCTAACTCCACTACTTTCTGCCTTGATGTATTTTTTTTTTATGTTTTGAAGAGTAACCACTAACCACTGTGCCATGTATATTGGATGCATGATAATATTCATATAAAATAAATAAATTTCTGTTTTGGATATTATGATGGTTTGCTAGTTAAATATACTTAAAGTTTGTAATTTGATGAAACTGTGAATTGTGTTGCCCTGTTTTCACAATCACCTGCTACATCTCTTATGCTCAACAGATCAGCTGCATACACTGTCATCAATTCCAAGACACCTTAACTTTATTGAGCACACCAGTTACATTTGCTGGAAGGAGTAAGTTGTTAATCCTTTCCTTCAACCTGTGTTTTATTGCTTTTTTTATGCTTTTTTGGTGTATTGCTTTACCTCTAGTTTGGTATGTTTTATGGCTTAAGTAATGATTCTGTAACAATGTTTTATGTTTTATTATTATTACAGAAGAAAGTTATACAAACCAAGAGTGTGGAATTCATGCCACTCCCGTTATCCATGTTGATGGGATTCTTGGCAGCCGCTTGACCTGTCAAAGTTGTTCATCCCTGGTACATGGGTCTTTATTTCATAGTTGCTTATGTGCGTACTATTCATGAATTATTTTTATACCAACCATGATAGCAGCAAATGTTTTCAATATCTAAATCTAATCCTTTACTTGGTTAATCCTCATGGTTAGTTTGGAGTGTTCAGGCTTATGTTGAATATGTGAATTATAAGGGATTGAGTATACAGAGAGAGCTGTTTAACTATTAAGACTTTTTCCCCACTTATCATTAGTTCATAAGGGTTGATGGGAATATTCTTGTACGGTAGCAACTTGAATAACATTAAGATAACATAGCTCTTGCACGGTATGATAAATTAAGTACAAGTTACTGATCAATTTTTACTAATGATAGATGCTAATACATTTTCTCAGTATGAATATTTGTTTGTTTGTTTTTTGTGCACCTGTGGACTGAGTTTTACTCACGAACCCCAATCCTCCAACTATCAGTGTTGTCCTTGAAAGTGGTAAAACCATCCACACTATCACAATTTTTAGGATAGGAAGAGGAGAATTTGTCTCATTACAAGTTAAAGTTATGCCACAAATTTTAGCTGGGAATTTGTAGTGGTGCTTGTGAATAACTTTTTAATAAGAGAATAATCGTAAGAATCTAAATAAGATGGTGATATTGAATCTTAGTAGTTAATATACTTAATAGAGAGTTTTTTTTTTGGTGTGTGGGAGGGAGTATGAACAGCCACATGCGCAAATGGGCCTTTGGACGTTGGATTAAAGACATGTTGATCAATTCTAGATAATCTCAGACGGTGGATCACAGGCTTGGATCCAGACAAGTTTCCTTCTACTTGTTATATTTCATAATTAGAGATCTCTTTTGAGATATAAAAATAAGTTTAATTTGATACATTATTAAGGTATGTGTAGATAAACTTTTCTGTGAGCGGGAGAATAAAATAAGAAAAAAAAGTGAAAACTAAAATTGTTTACGCACAGACTAGTTTAGAAAAATTCTTACATATCAGCTTATTTAAAAGTTAATCTTCAACTTATGCATAAATCAATCTACCTTATTTTGTTTAGAAAACCCATAAATACAACTATTCTCTGCACCAATATTTTACTTTCTTCTTTATCCACCTTTTTTAATACTTGTAAATTCTAAAAATGAAAATATGTTTTTGTTATTTATATATGAAAAATGCTTGATGCTTGACTAGACTAGTAGATTTTATTATGTGCGACGTTAGCAATTAACAATTAGGTTGGCTGGAATTCACGTGGACTAAATTAAAGTTTATCTTAAAATAATTATAGTGGTATTAATTATGTTCAATTATACGTGTACTCTTATTTCTATTGGTTATGGAGTACAAGGGTACATTAATTGGGCTTAAATGTTTAATTCATATGGAACTACGGTTCTTGTTGGTGAATGCCCAGAGTCAGTGGCTAACATGACTCAGCTTAATTTTCTGTAATACACATGAACTCTTCTTTTGTATAATTTCTTATGCTTTATTTCAATTTATATCTTTCCAGTATTAGTATTCCTAAAGATATTTCTTGTTTTGTGATTATAATTCAGTGATTTGTCATACAACAATCTTAGTGGTCCGGTGCCTAGAATTTTATAAGAACCTCTAATCCACTACGATTACGAATAAGAACCGTGTTTGAATAGCTCTAATCCACTACGGTTACGAACAAACACTGTGTTTGAATTGATCTAATCCACTACGGTTACCAGTAAGAACCGTAGTCGAATAGCTGTTTTTTTTTTTGAATGGCAAACTTAATCAAAGACGGTTTCTTTAGCAAAACCGTAGTTGAAATGACTTTTTCGAACACGGTCCCTAAACCGTAGTTAAAATACGAATCTTTTCAACAACGTCTATATCTACCACAGTCGTATAACCGTTGTTGAAATGCGCTAAGAACCGTAGTAGATTGACTCCCTTGTAGTAGTGTTTGTTGCTCTCATAGAAGAAGTTCATCTTATATTTGCTAGTTTTGAAGTTTGCATATTTTCTCACATTGTTAAGGAGACAAACCATCTCCATGGTTAAGCATGGTTTTTCTCGAGATAAATAGTTTTTTATTTCCTTCTTTGTTATAACTTGTGAAGAGATTGATCCTTTCTACTTGTGTAGAGAAGATTACGGCTTTAAGGAAAAAGATTGAAAAATTGTTTGATGAATATGTCGAAGCAAAATCAAGTGAGTCAAATGCTTCAACTTCTCAACAAATTTCTCTTCCATCACAACAAGTTTCTTATATGGATGATGAATAATTGATTGATGCATTTGATGTAAGTTAACTAAATTGTTTAAAGTACTTTATTTATTTAATTTAATTTTAGTTTTATTTAATATTTGTCATTGATTATTGTATTTCATTTCTCTTGTAAATATCTTAGGAATATGTTGATTATTTGAATCAACATACTGATGACAATGGAAAGTCTGAATTAAGCCCAACAGGCTGGGTCAGCCCATTTTGATAGCTCTACTAACACCTCCTTAGGTAAGTGTTCCCTTCCCTCAAAGATTGAAAGGCAAGAGTGAGGATGGAGAGTTTGCTAGATTTGTTGAGATGCTTAAAAAGGGTGCATATTAATATCCCCTTCGTGGAGACAATTGCTCTAATGCCAAAGTACACCAAATATTTAAAAGAAATTCTTTCAAATAAAGGAAAGTTGGTGGACATTGCTACAATTGGTCCCAATGAAAAATGCTCTGCTATAGTTTTAAGGAAGTTTCCATCTAAGCTTAGTGATCCAAGGAGTTTTTTAGTCCCTTGTACTATTGTCAACTTACAAATTGATAGACTTTATGTGATTTAGGTGCTAGCATTAATTTGATGTCTTATATTGTCTATAGGAAGTTGGAGTTACAAGAATCCCAACCCACTAACATTTTTCTTTTTTGTTGGCAGACAATGCTCTTACTTATCCGTGAGGAATGGTATAAAATTAGTTGGTTAAAGTTGGAAAAACCATTTTTCCAACTGATTTTTTGATTATGGACATGGAGGAGGTTAAAAAATCAGAATTATTTTGGGATGGCCCTTCCTCTACATAAGAGGGATTTTGATTGATTTCTGACAAGGGAAAATAATTTGGAGGTTAGGTGGTGAGGAGGAAGTGTTTAAAGTGTTTGATCCAACAATTAATTCCTCTTTCTCCCTTACATGTAATTTTATTCAAGCCAACAACAAGATGAAGACTACTATGGGCTAAGCCTCACCAAAGTGTGGGGAAGGAAGTTCCTCCAAGGAAGAAAGTCATTCTAAAATACCCTGGATGGAGTAAGAAAAAAGGAGATAACATCACCATTCAAGCTCTTGGCTATGGAGTTGATGATTATATTGGAGGATCAATGAAAAAAAAAAGGAAAATTCACCTTGTTTAGGGGTGGTTGATTGTCTTCCCTTTTTCCTCTAGTTGGCTCGATACGTCAAACAAGCGTTTCTCAAGAAGCAATCTGTTTTACGTTAAGATTTTCCTTATCTCAGTCTTTTATTTTTCTGATTCATTTTAGTACATTTATTTGTTTTTAGTAAATTTTTCCTTTGTCATGCATTTTTGATTTTTAATTTAGATGCATTAAGGACATTGCACTATATAATTGTAGGGAGGGGTATGATTGCTTCCCTAAATTTATTAATCTTTTAAGAGTTATGATTGAAAATTGTCTCTAGTTAATGGATTAAGTCTTCAGGTACATAGGTTAATATCCAAAGAAAACATATATTTCTACTAAATTAGCATAATTATACAACACAAAAAAGAAATGTATGCCTCAACTTTAGCAAAAAAATATTTTTTCATTTTGTAAACTAGAAATCTCATCAATACTTATGGACTAAAACTAGAGGATTTTAATTTAATGATAAAAACAATATATGTATGTGTGCTCAAATGATTTTAACTTTTTTTTAATTTAAATAATATTTTTGTCAAAAATATGCCGAGCTTGTCATTACTCCTATATGTTTTTGTCTTTAAACTAGTTAATAATCTTTCAGATTTTTGTGTATAAATTAATTAAAAAGAATTGACATTGAGATATTTGGCACTAAGTTAAAACTAAAACGACTTTTGTTATTTTTGTTTTACAATCATAATTTAATACCATTAAAGTTTACTTTTCTCTCTATATACACACATGAAAAATAAAATTAATATCTAATATATCACATGCTAGTTATTTTATTATACTAGTGAATTAGTACACAGTCAAACTACTATATATACATTTAAATTAATTGAAAATCTGTTCTTAATATTAATTAAACATCATAATAAATACTATTTTTCTTGTATGAGTAACTCCACTTGAAATATTTTGTAGAAGTAGCACAAAACTATCAAATTTAAAAAGACTTACAATGTATATGTAACACCATAATGTTCTTCATGTATGATTAAGTGATTTTGATTAAATTGCAAGAATAATTAAATTTATTTTATGTTGTTGAAAAAAATAAATTAAATGGATGTTTTATGTTGTTTGTGAGTAGTAAGTTAAGTGGTGTTGGACTTTTTTTTAGAGAAACCCTTAAATCTTTAAAGTTTTTCTCAAAGACACAAAACCTAGAAGCTCTCTTTCCTCAACCACTATCTAATTTCCTTTCCTTTTCGGAGGTTGTAGTTGTGGATCTTTCCCTCTCAAGATAGAGTCGCTTCTCTTCCCCTTCGATTGGAAGCCCATTTTATGCTTGGTAAGTCTTCTTTCATTTTCACTCTTCTTCCTCTTCCATGGATTGGCTAGGGAGAGAAATTTCAAAAACCTAAGTTGTAGTTTTGGTTTGGGTTATTTGTGATCTTGTAGTGCGGGATATTGGTGGCAAAGTTCACTTCTTTGGCTCAAGTGTCTACCCTTCTCTGCTCTACCTAAGAACCTAAGCTTGGAGACCCTATAGGTAAGGAAAACTTAACCTTTGTACTTAAATTCTATAATTATTTGAAATGATGAATAGATTTTGTAGAAAGTGAGTTTTTGTCATAGTTGAAGTTTTGTGGTGTTTAGGGGTGGTTTGAAAATGAAAGTTGACTATGTAATGAGTTGTTTGTGCCAAACTCAAAATACTATAGAATTGTGTTTTAGCTTAAGCCAAATTGGCTTTAGCTTAAGCAAGTTCTGGCATATATTACTCCCGTCTTTATATGGTGTTTTAAAAAAATGATTTCAAATTAGTTTTTGTTGTATTAAACCAATGAAATATATTTGTTTTCTAACTAGTACCCTTAGTAGAAGTTACATAATCAATTAGAGAGATAAAGAATATATTAGGAAGTTACATAATATATTATTGAAATTCAAAATATTTATTACATTTCTTAATACTTGTGTCAAAACCTTAAACATCATATAAAATGGAATGAAGGGAGTGCTATGTTTAAATGAATTTAAAAAGTTCAACCCACATATTTTTCTCCTTTTCTATTCAAATATTCTAAAGTAATTAATCAAATGCAATTACAATGTTTATAAAGACTTCATATTTGAGAAAATATTTTTTTATATTATTAAAAGGAAAATAATCAATGTTATAATTGAAGTTATATGTTCTTTTGGATTTGGAGACTATATACATAAGGAACACATGTTTTATACAACCTTATTGGATTCTCAAGAATATGGAGATGAAATATGTTTTTCCATATTTGTTAGAAGGTAATCAAAAAATATTCTCCGACATATCTCATTCCTAAGAATTCATATTGTACATGTTTCTCCATCTTCGTATTCCCATGTAAAGGGTGAGAATCTTATATTCCAATGGTAATGTTTGAAATAATTTTCCAATTTCTTCTTATTCAACATCATTTATTTATTTAATTAATATTTCATTTTAAATTAAATTAAATTTAAAAACATTCCCATGAATTAGAAGTATGTACCAAACATTTGATGGACATAACATTCCCAATAATAGCATTTTCAGGAATATTATTTTCAGGAATATAATCGATATGTGAAACAAATACTACATATCATTAAACATAATGTAAAAAAATAAATTAAATGCATCATAAATATTTTTAATATAATAAATTAAATGCAATTAAAAATGTTTATGTTAACTTGACTTTCCATGGAAAGAATATATATTTTATAAAATGTACATTCATTAATTAATATCTTTAATTAATTAAAAAATGTTGACTCATAAAGAAATATTGTGAAGGGAATATTTAAAGATAGAATATATATTCTTTCTATAAAATGATAGAATATATTAAACAAGAAAAGAAGTTTCAAAGTTAATGTTATGTATATTCTACAACATAGAAAAACTTGCAACCATTATAAATAGCTCAACTATTTCAAAGTCCCATTAGTCGCTTTCATATTTCTTGCAAAGGTCTAAAAGAAATAGGCATTAACACTTAATACCATTGATAGAAAGAAGTAGAGAAAAGATAGAGAAGAATAATGGTAAGAGAAGAGGAAAACGAAATTAGTGTCATTTAAAGAGAAGATTTGGTCATCGGCCTTCCTAATCTACTCCTTGGATCTATCATTTCTCTCCTCCCTAGAATTGAAGGTGTCAGAACTTTTGTTCTTTCCAAGCGATTGCAAAAGGTGTGGAGGCACATGTCACACCTTAGCTATGATCAGGTCCATATTATGAAACCTATTCAAGCTAATCCTAGTAGGGTACACCATAAGAGACGTTTTGGTGTGTCTTTTAAACATCATAGGGTAGATCCCAACAAAAAAAAGACTTGGACATTATTTATAAAACAAAAAGGTTGGTTATCTCGGTGTTGAATTCACATTCTATTCCTTTGGAAAGTTGTATTATTTGACACCTACCTGAAAGTTGTGCACGTGTTAATGTTGTTTTGTTGGTGAAGAAGCTTCTTAAGGAAAAAAAAGTTGAAAAATATTTCCATGGAGCAAGGTGACCCTATTCATTTGACCTTCATGCAAAATTCTACACAAGGTTTGAAATACAATGAAACCACTTTATATTTTCCTTTTGAGATTTTCTTAGGTTTTGAGGAACTTGAGTTGAAGAACTATCATCTCAGGACAACACCCTCAAGTGGTGATTTTCCTCAAGTTCTAAAAAATTTGACATTTAAGAATATGATGGTTGAGAAACATGATTGGGAAGGAATTTTATCTTGTTGCTTGTGTCTCGAAAATTTAACCATTGATAATTGTACGATGAAAATGGTTAAGATCAATAGTTCAAGACTCAAATTTTTAGGATTTGTAGAATGTGGTGAGTGAGATTGATGTCTCTGCTATTAACCTTGAGATCATTGAAATTTATATTGTTGTTTGTATACCTCAAAAGCTTACTTTTGAGATCGCAAAAGTTAATGTACTTTGTTCTTTTTGTGATGATTTGAAAATTGGACTGCATTATATTTGTTGGGTTGGAAGTAAGCTTTTGCAATCAAGAAATATTCTATATGCTTGTGGTAGCAATCAAGTAAGTGTTTATTCCCTCTTCCAAATTGTCTCTGATAGGTTTTTCAATGATCAAATTATGTTTTTGCATTGGTATGTTTGGTTTCTTTTATATTAATAGGATTGTCATATATTGTAGTTGAAATTTCCTAATAGACATTTAAGCCATTAAGTGAAGATAATTAAATATTTTATGTTAATTTCAAAATCCTTTCCATGCAATATACATTTACATTTGGAAGGGTAGATAATTCTTAAATCCACTTACCTTATGTTTAAATTAAACATTTCTTTTGTTGGAATAATGTTGTTAATAAGGATCAAACTTTAGAATTTCTTTTGTCATAGATGTTGTGAAATCATGTTATGAAGCCCCCAATAATTACAAAATCATTGATTAATAAGGGAATTCATATGAATAGTTTTTGCATTTCATTTCTAACATTTTAGCATGATAGTTTCAATAGTGTATTATAATGTGGGACCTTAACATTTTGAATAAAATACTTGATTCAATCTAAATACAATCGAAACAAGGTTATAACTTATAGGATGTGTAATATTATTTCTTAATATTTTTATCTGTTTTAATTCTTTTATAATTGTATTTACATATTGTTTCAAATACCTCAAGATTCAATTTCAAGTTTTGCCAATATATTTGAGAACCTTGCTACTTTATGCATTAATTGATTTAGATTTGGAGAAAGTTAAGAATGCAATATTTCTCTACTTAACTCTAAAGTCATGCCCTAAGTTGCAAAATCTTGAAATTAATATTCAGGTGCACTTACATTATCCATATCATTCTTTTTATTCTTGAGTATGTAAGCGAAATTAATACAAATTTAATAAGTGTTTATTTTCTTACTTAAGTTAATGGTGATGCAAGAGATTATGATGGTGATGAACATAATGAGGATGAGTATTGCCTTACCCTAAAATCTTATTTTGGATTAGAATGTTTGTGATTGTATAAATCACCAACCAAAGACCTTTAGTATAAAGGAAATTGCAGGAGAAGAATTTGAGGTGGAGATTCTTAAATACATAATAACAACAGTTAAAGTGGTGAAGAAAATTACAATTTGGTTTGTTGATGATTGCTCATGGGCACAAGCAATTGAAACTAGCTAGATGTTTGCAATCATTTAAGAGTTCCTATTTGAACTTGTCCATCATTCTTAATCCTGGACCAATATACATGGTAAATGGGGATGAAAACTTTGAAACATGGATCTCAACTCTAAGAAACTTGTAATGTTACTAGTGACCATGACTAAACTATATTTTAGATTTTATTTCTTACCTTTGAACTTTAAATTGCACACTTAGTGTAAAACACTTTCTAACATTTATTCACATGTACCTACGTGACCATTGTTCAAGGATTGATGTTTCTCATCATGAAGGATGATTAAGGATTCATTAAGAGAGGGTGGATGACATACAATAGATACACTAGGGACAGTCTGATTGATTCAAAGGAATCTGGAGGGATGTTTAGTGGTGATAATCTGACTAAGGGCATTTTCGGTTAGTTCGAGGGACTCGTGGACCTCACTTGGCATTCTTGACTAGAGTGGAGCCATATCCATGGTTTGTGAAAGCACCATGTCCTGACAGGCATGTGACAGTTTCTTCCAATCATCATCCATATGATGCATAAGACCATGAAGGTCTGAGAGTCTTAGTGGCGGTGTTGGGCCCATGACAAGAACTGTGTGAAAGTATAATTGCACAATAGGATGTCGTGAGTGATGTATGCTAGAAAACCACACATGATGGTTGTTTAAGTCATGTGTGGGACTTAATGTTCGTGTTTATGGCTTCTAAAGGGATGGAGTACTCACTCCTTTGTTTCAATTTTCAGGATCTGATGTCAAGCATGACGCTGACTTCCTTGTTCTTCATTGATTCCATAGAGATGCAGTGGTAGCATGATGATATGCTTATGTGGATTGCTTCTACGATTTCCTCCATTGTCATAGTGCGTCGATGAGCACTCGTATAGTTGATTTTTACGTTTGGTGGACCTAGCCCACGCCATTTTATTATCATTTTGCCATGCCTGTGCTAGAGGTCATCATTCCATTTGAGTCCTAGCCATCGCCTGTGGACGATGTGATGTCCTCTGTGGAATCTAATTCCTCATCTGAGGACGCTAAGGCTACTTCCTCTGCTCTGATGTCTCCACGATTAGTGTTACTTGAGTCCTGGGTAACACTTAGGGTAGGCTTGATGGATCTTGTGTCTAAGGAAGAAGGAGGAGATTTGGAGGAGGATACATCTATTGAGGAGAAACTATTTATGGATGAGAAGGACCTGTCACAGGGTCTAATCTGATGGAGGAGGACTCTTGACAATACTCTTATGATGAGTCTTACTAGGAAACCTTTTTTTCTTCTGACTATACTTCTTTTTTTTTTTTTGGTACAATTGACTTGGGCTTAGGTATAGGTAATTGTTTTGAGTCTTAGGTTTTTTCCCTTATATGTATTTGGGGATTAGTAGACCTAGGCGTAGACCTTTTATATTTATTCATTCATTACTTGTTACTTTGGAGCTGTATATGCTACTTACTGGTTTCACCGAGACGCTTATATTTTGCTACTCATTATGACACATGAAACTTATTTATCTATATTTGGTGACCATGGAGGTTCACCTATTTATCATTACTTATTATTTTAGCATGTATAGTTTATTTATGCCACATATGTTTCTATTTTACTCATCGACTTGTAGTTTTAACATGATAAGCAATTACTTTGGTTTTTTATGCATGTTTTAAAAACAAAAGTGAGTTTTAAGAAATTGGAATTGAAAGTTTGTATTTCGGCAAAAATTTCCTCTATCTTTTTCTAATATTTTGATTTAATAATAAAGAGAACTGAAGACTACCTTTTCATTAAGGAAATGAACAAGTTATTTTGAAAGTCTATATTTAAGGTTGTTACAAGAATCCTTATTAAGTTCTTGTCATATTGTTATTATTATTATTATTTTCATTATGCTACATTATTTTTTATGTCTTATGCTTGTGCAAGTGTCCTTGTACATGTGTGCTTCTTGAGTGTTGTGTGTTTTGTGTGCTGATTTAATCAAGAAACATAAAATGAGCAAATAATCAATTATATCAAAGTCTAGGAACCTAAATGTTTTATTGTTCTCACAGACAATCGATCATCCCAAGAATTAAGCAATTATTTGTAGCAAACAAGTTTTGTGTGGTTTTCTCTGCACCAAATAATCGATTATATCAATCATATAATCAATTATTTTTTAGTGTTGCGTGTCCCGTGTGTTGATTTCTCTTTTTACGCACAAAATTTAATCCCAACCACATACCTCATCGATTCCCACGAGCAATAACCCCTTAACCATTCTCCCTATCCCTAAATCATCATAACTCAGAATCCCCTAAATCTCTCACAAGTCCTCCCTAACCCTTTTTCAATATTTTGTTTTGTCTTTTATTAAGTTTTTGATGATGTTATGTTTGAGTCTTTTGATTAATTTCTATGTAAGACAAGTTATGTGCACAATTCTTATCATTGTGGCTATATATTAATGAATGAAGATCTTTCGTTATTATGACTTTTTGTTCAATTATAATTTATCATATACATTGCCCGATTCTTTTTTATATGCTCAAAGAGGGAGAAAGTGTATGATGTTTGTAAAAGGAACAAGAGTCACTAAAATTAAAACTTGGATTTACACATCTCTTCTCCTAAAAAATTCAAGCATTTGAGAAGACTAAAGAAATAACATCATATGGAGCTTGATCATCATAAAAAAAGGGGAGAATGTTGAACATGAAGGAAGGCTTCATAGTTTTGTAAAAGCTTATGTGTTGATGATGAGTATGATGTAATTTTAATAAGCTCCTTAGTATGAACACTAGTCTAAATTAGAATGTGTGCTTTGTAGCTTTACAATGCTTGATTGTGTATGAATCATGCATCCTAAGCAAGAATATGCACTTCACCTTACTCAAATAATTTCATAGTATTGATCCATGGTTAATATTGGTAAGGATTTAAACCATTTGAAACATGTTTTGGAATACTTAAGTTTTCAATCTTGCATCAAATAATCGATTATATGATGACATAATTGATTATCTCGAGGCCCCTAGTTTTTAGAATTGAGAAAGGCTTGCAAATAATCAATTATCTTGAGTGAATAATTGATTATATGACACTGAAAAAAATTCCATTGCCGCTATTAATCGATTATATGGTGATATAGTCGATTATATGCTCTTCATGTTGCCTAGTTGATGTGATGAACAAATTAATTAATCAATTATCTCTATGGTAAGCCTATAAAAATGATATTTTCAAAGGGTCTCATGTGTGACACTCATTCTCTCATATTTTTACTTCGTTTTCTTTTGAGAGAAAGCTTAGAAACTCAGAGTGTCATCACTCTTTTGATCCATTTATGCAAAACCTTTTTCTTACCTTAAGGATCATTGGATTTTTGTGAAGAAATCATGAAGAGTAGTTGATCTTGCATTAGGAAGAACATTAACTTTCATATCTTTCATCAATTAGATGAATTCTTTCCATAAAATGTGTATTGAAGTTTTGGTTCTTGAATGGGTTACACAAGTTTTCATTCACGTAATAGGTTTCTACATAGTCTTCCACGACAGCGGATCGACAATGGTTATACCAAAACAGCCTTAAAAAAATTGGCGGTGGCAAAGTTGTAAATAAAAGGAAAGAACAATGAAAGTTTTAAAAATAACTGTCTTAGAAAAATGTTTTCAAAGACGGTTTTTCCAAATCCGTCTTTGAAATCCGTTCCCATTTACTCGTTTCACTTCGTCTTCTTTTTCTCTCTCATAAGATTTTTTCAAAATTTGAATGAAAAATATGGAAACCACTATTTACGCATTTTCTTTCTCTCTCACCATTTCAGTTCCTCTTCTCTTTCTCTCTCACATTTCGCTTCGTCTTCTCTTTCTCTCACCGTTCAATTCCTCTTTTCTCTTTCTCTCTTGCCGTTCACTTCCTTAGTGGTGGCATGGGATGTACTAACTGGCTAGTACCTTAAATGGGATGTGTGTGGGCAGCTTAGGGGTCGACGCATCCATCAGGACGGTGAACCACACCTCCAAATCGACCTTCTCCACGCAAGATTCCCCCATTGGCATCGATTCCATGAAAGCCACCACTGTCGTCGCGGATCTCGAGAAGGAAGAGGAGCCATGTGATTCCAAGGCCTTTGTCGCATGAACGACCTTCAATTTTCTGTTTTATTCAGGTATAATAGAAACACAAAGGTGGCATAGTGCCACCACTTGGTTATGCTTGATACAAGGTTAACTTTTGGATTTGCCTTCAACATGGTCAATTTTTCTTTTTTCTTTTAATGGGATTCATGGAAATATGCATTGTCTTCTGTTTTTCTTATGTCTTTATTTGGTATGGAAGCTCTTTTGTATATTTTTTGTTTTTTTGTTCTAAAGTCTATAATGTGTTTTTGTTTGCTGGCTTGAGTTTAGGTTGGGAAGGGCTTGAGAATGGCAGACAAAAATTCCGTTGAAGTGATTTTGGATTTTCTGAAGAGGAATCATTCACACGAGCTGAAGCGGGTTTGCGTAGTGAGCTCAGTAACTTTTTTGATGTGAATGGTTTCTTGTAGAAGCTTAAATTGGATGAAAAGGACTTGTATGGCGGGTTGCAAAATGATAAGGGGAAGACTGTGGTAGAAAATCAAGGGGTCGATTCTCGTGACAGTGTTGAAGTTTCTAAAGAACTGATTGTGAAGGAAATAGAGTGTGGGACTGGTAGTAATGCTGCTGAAATTTTGTATGGAGGAAAATTAGAAAAGCTTGGATACAATGGTGAAAGCTACTTGCAGGTCTAATCTTTGGAGATAAATACTTTGTGTTAATTATTATGCTTGTTCTTAAGAAATTTTGTATATGATATGATTAAAGTTGGCAACTCCCTTAAATTGACATTAGTTTGCATTTTGTTGCCTTTAGTTTTACTATTAGGAAACCAAATGTGATTTTAAGGCATATCCTGTTACTTTTTGTTGGAGGATTTTTCGGCTTAATTGTAGAAGTATCACTTCCACCATTGTCAATAACAAAGGCGCATAAATCGAATATCTTATTCCTGGCATACCTTGTGCTTCATAGAACATTTCATATTTATTCATATAGTTGATGTTAGTTAACTTGATAATGGAACTCTAATGGTGCTTAGCAACTTGCAGTTGAATCTACCACACGGCCTGCTTCATCTCTCTTGTGTACAGGAAAATTATATAGATAGCAACACCTCATCCCAAGATCAATTTCCAAGTGATGAAACAAAGGTAAAAGTATGTATCTTGTCATCCATGTGAAGGACTTGAAAATTGTAGGGTGGGCAATGATTCAAGAAAGTTAGGGGAAAAATATATTTTATTCAATTATATACTTGGAATGAAATCCATAAAGATAAGATAGATTCAGCACCTTATTAATTGATCATCATGCTTCAAAATTGATTGGCTTTAATTTTGAAGGAATTAGAGATTAGAGATGTTTACTCCCATAGAACTTAAGTATGATCATTAAACACTGTTATTGAAAGCAGAATGCCTTGTTAACAGAAAGAGTGCTGGTTAAAAATTGATGAAATGAAATGATTGTCAGATTAAAATATTTTTGTTGATTAAGGTTCTCCATATACAGAGAGTTTGATTAAATTTCCACTTGCAGGATTTAACCTTTAAGCCAAAGTACCTTGTGACTTTTACTGTTGGGTATGAGCAGAAAAAAAACATTGATGCAGCTGTGAAAAAGGTTTTCTCTCTTTTCTCTTCCTCTCTCTCTGCGTAGGCTTGTGTACGCGTGTCTAAACTAGATATGTCTCCTCTCAGGTGGTATGCCAAGAGGTTTGTTAAGTAGCATAAAATCTATATTCTTTCTTGTTAAGTAGAGGGAATTAAAAAGATTCCTGTGGAATCTATATCAGGTGATCATTTTTTGGAATCTTGTTGCATTGTTAGGTTACTTGAGATTAACAAAAGAAAATTATATGTGGTTCTCCATCATAAAGATTGCATAGGTTATGGTTATTACTGGAGACAAGAAGGACACTGCTGAAGTTATATGCTGTGAAATAGGGGTATTTTCTCAAGATGGAGACATTAGTTATAAAAGTTTAACTGGTAGAGATTTTATGGGTTAAATTAATTGAGATTTTAGGAAACATCAGTAATAAAAATACACCAGTAAAGTATTTCACATTGACTCTTGATTTTGTTGCTTTGTTCATTCTTGCTCTTTGGTTCTCCCTTCCCTCCTTTGACACTCATCAAGCTGAGATGCAGTGAAAGTTAAAATTAAGCACCCCAAATGGAATGTAAAGGACATACAGTTTTGTGCATATCATTATTCCACATCCTGAAGATCAGTCCTTATAGTCCTTTCTTTTTCCATATAGTCAATGGATTTTTTCACCTTTAATATCATTTTAAGACTGCTGAACAATTCTTTTGTGAATAAGTAGGTCCCAGGATATGAATCTGGCAATTTTATTGGCCCAACCATCTTATCATATGTCACCGCCAACATGGAGTGCTACAAGGTAATTTTCTCACTAATCATCAATATGTAATTGTTTACTAAAGAATTTTACAAGTGTTTACCAATCTGTAAGTGCTACAAGGTTTAGACTTGAACTAAACTTGACTATCTCTATCACGGCCTGTTGATAGAGTGTTTTTAGTTAAATTTTTGTCTATCATTCTTAGCCTATTTGACTTCTCTTGGACCTTTATTTTCCTATTCTAATTCAGTTTTTGTCTTAGGCAAGTAAGTGAGCTTAATTGCTAATTGTTGCGTATTTTTGGATTTTTGCTCACTTGACATATCTGACTTGTGCAGAGCCTATAGAGTGCTACGGAACTTCGAATGGAGCGTTCTAGGAGTCCCTGTAAAGATAACAAAAATATCTACAAGTTTGCTAGAAATAGCCCGAGGCCAATTCTGTCATTTGGAGGGTCATTTTAAGCTTTGAAATCGGAACCTCTGCACTTGTAATTTTGGGCTGCGAATTTGATTTTATGGTTGTAAATAGCAAATAATTAGAATTGATGGGTTTTGTTCATGGTCCATTCTTTTCTTCAGACTTAGTCACTACATATTAGTGACTTTAGTGAAACTTGGGCAGCACTTTACAATTCAATAAACAAGTTTATTATTTCTTTTCTTTAGTTTTTAGAATCAAAAGCTTGTTATTCATTTTCTCTCATTTGTTCTTCATTGTTCTTCATCTTCTTCATTTCCATTTTGCTATTCTTCTATTTTTCTGCACTTACTTCATGGGGCTTTCCTTGGTGATCATCATGGAAGGCTAAATCATTAATCAATCCAAGGATCTAACTCAAGCAAGAGAAGAATTGGAGTTCAGGTTCAGTATTTCGAATTCTACTTGAATATTCACCTTCTTCTTCAATTTCTATTATGTTTTCATGATTATGAATGCATTTAGGATTGAAAGTGAGTTAGGATTATGGATTCATGTCCTAATTTCAAATGATAATCACAAGATTAATTGAATGATAGTTCAGTTAGGGTTGTGGTTTCAATTAATTTAGGAGTAGAATCGATTGAACTGCTTCTATTGAGATTGAATGAATGTTCATGATAGAATCAACTTATGAGAATGATGATGATTCGAATAGCTTAGGTTAGTGAATTGGATTGATGCTTTCTAATCTGTTTTACTTTACTCCTTGATAATCTTGTTAATTTCTGCATTGTTTTTTAATTTTAGTTTGTGTTCTTGCATGTTTTACTTTGCGCATACCAACTGTTCGACAAAATTTCCCCCTTATTATTACCAATGATTTGAAACTAGAACCATATTGATTGTGTCTCTGAGTTGACCTAGGTTTACCCTGTGCTGCAGAATTAGCTTAGTTAAATTGTTTTTGATGCGTATCGACAACGTGATATCACCTGTGCAGGAGGAGATCTTTGGACCAGTTCTTCTTCTCACGGAGGTACATTTTATTTCTCTTATACTTAGCATCCACTAATTTGGAATTATTTTATTTGTCAGTATTTGGTCATGTAGGAGGCTCATTTGCCTTGGAATTTTCATTTTAGCTAAATATAATGTTATGCTGACACAATTTTTATTTTATTTTATTTAAAATTTAACATCAAGTTGAAAGCTTGGAAGAGGCCATAAACATTATCAATGAAACAAGTATATTTTAACAACTGCTACATTTTCATTTGTATTTGTTAAAAGACTTAAACTTTTGTTTATCTCTTACTCTGACTGCTTAAAACAGGTATGGAAACGGTGGTTCTATATTTACAACATCTGGTGTGGCTGCAAGGAAATTTCAGATTGAAATTGAGGCTGGGCAGGTTTGTCATCTAACTATGATGTTTTCTAGCATCATGTGACCAAGTCATGTGACTTTTTAAAAAACTTGAGTTATGTGTTTTAATGTTGACCATTGGTTAGATTTAACACTTAATATTTATTTCTTTCACTCACTTAAAAAGGTACTCTCGCTATATATATTTGACACTATTAATGTTATGGATCATCACTTTGTGACTACATTTGAACTAGGTGGGCATCAATGTTCCTATTCCAGTTCCTTTGCCCTTTTTCCCATTTACTAGCAACAAGGCATCATTTGCTGGCGATCTTAATTTCTATGGTATTGTGATTTCTCCCAACTGCAGTTGCTGCTGGTGAAGAATAGTGAAGACCAACTACAGTTGCTCAATTTCTCAAAAGGAGGTATAATATTGAAAGTGACATAGCTGTGGATTATGACTATAACACACCTTGTTACTCTTGTAGCAGTCAATTGACTATCGGATTCATGGATAATCACATATATACATTAATTAAAAGCTTTAATTTCTATTGTTTGTCAAAATTTAACGTCATTATTGTCTTGCTCTTGAACATTTTCCATAAACATTGGAACACTATTAGGCATAAGTTACTATGATTGGTGTGATCATTGCGATGTTGAAAGGTATAAACTATGATGTTTGTTTAAATGATGTGACATTAACTCATTTGCATATAATATAATGCTTTGTATTTGAAAATTATATACTCCGTGTCCAAGGCATTTTATAGCTAGTTGTTAAGCATAATGCCGAATAAATATTGGTTTGTCATTTTATTTATAGAATAAATATTATTGAATGTGTTGTTTTTTTTATAAGTGTCAATTCAGTTAGATATTACTTTATTGCCTTAAAAACTGTCTTTGTAGGCATGTCAGAAAAAAAAGGGGGATCAATGAAGACGGTTTTGACTCAAAACCGTCTTCGTATATAAGCAAACAAAGACAGTTTTTACTTAAAAATCGTCTTCGAAAGCAACTTATAAAAAAATATGATAAACAAAGACGTTTTTAAGGCAAAACATTATTTGTATATATACATACAAAGATGATTTTGGCTTAAAAACCGTCTTTGTAGACATCTTGTAAAAAAAAAAGATAAACAAAGACAATTTTAAGCCAAAATCATCTTTGTATATATACCTACAAAGACGATTTTGGCTTAAAAATCGTCTTTGTAGGCATCTTATTAAAAAAAATGATGAACAAAGACGGTTTTAAACCAAAACTGTCTTTGTATAGATACATATAAAGACGGTTTTGGCTTAAAAACTGTCTTTGTAGGCATATTGTAAAAAAATATATGATAAACAAAGACGGTTTTAAGGAAAAAAATGTCTTTATATATATATATACAAAGACGATTTTGGATTAAAAATCGTCTTTGTAGGCATCTTATAAAAAAATGATAAATAAAGACGGTTTTAAGTCAAAACCATCTTTGTCTATATACATACAAAGACGGTTTTGGGTTAAAAATCGTCTTTGTAGGCATGTAAAAAAAAGAGTGATCAACAAAGACAATTTTGAACTAAAATCGTCTTTATATATAAGCAAACAAAGACGATTTTGGCTTCAAAACCATCTTCGAAAGTATGTAAAAAAAAAAAGGGTTAACAAAGACGATTTTTATAACCATCGTCAAATGTCATCATTTTCGATGAGACGTGCAACAACGACGATTCTATAACCGTCGTCGTAAGAGGTTTAGAATCGTCATCGTTTGCCTATTTTGTAGTAGTGAGTAAGTCAGGTTGACTCACTTTGACACCTCTAATTTTAGATGTTTAAAATCAAGACAAACTACTATTATAACAAAGTTGATTAAGGTAAGCTTGTAGAACCAAACCCTATATTTACAATATGACAAATATTAGAAAACAAACTCTTTAACACATCTTTTGAACATGCCATTTCTTATTGGTTGAAGTTTAAAAAAAAATCACAAAAAATTTTGTGGATCTCACATGCTACTCAATTATTCTCTCATGATTTTTAATTTTTAATGAATTTTAACTAATAGAAGAGAATATGTTAGAAGAAATTTATTAAAAAAATGTGTTGTTAATCTTCCTCTTAAAATTAAAGGAAAAATGAATGGACGATTGGAAATTGGAGATTAATTTTACTGTTACCTAATTAGGACAACCATGCATCGACCATTTTGATCGAACATACATACTAGCTGTGTCCAAATCCCTGTGTCACATTAACGGTCCGAAAGATATAAAACTGAAAGGTTCAGAAAAGACATTAATGCATTTATCCATCAAAGGCATAGAAGAGAACTGAAAAGAAGTTCATTTATTCCGAAGACCTCATCTTCACGTTTATTATGCCTTCAATTATGCGTGGCCTTCGGGTCTGTGTCTCTGTTCCAACATAACTTCTTGCCTTGCAAGTGTGACCTCTCTTGAAATTCATTGGACATTAAGTGCCTTTTACGTTTTTGAATTGAATAGAACATGTTATAGCCATTGCAAGTGCACCTTGAAGAGTATGTATGAGCCTGTATTATAAGATCTCATTATTATTGAAACTATTCATGCTCAGTACGAAAAAATACTACTCTCATTTATTAAAAAAAATTAGTAGGAGTAAATTGCTACAAGAGATAATAATTTTGATACGTGTCTAAGTATAACAAATATATGCAACAAGTACAGCGCACAAAATGAAATACCACTGCATAGACTTTCATTTTTCTCTTATAAATAAATAAAGTACTACGGTTATCTTCGATAAAATAAAATTGAAAGTTTATAAACTAGCTATAAACTTATAAGTTATATGTTAAAGAAATGAAAGTTAAAAGCTAACTGATTTAGTTTATAATGTTTGATAAGATTAATTGATAAATGTAAAATTACATAAAATCATATATCTAATATTTTTTACATTTGATTTTTTTAATAACTTATATTCTTAAAAAGTAAGATAATAATTTTTAAATTTTGTATTATAAGAAAATAGTAAAGATTTGGTGATTTTACTCATGTTTAAACTCAAAATATTTTTTTTCAAAAAAGTAAAATTAAATGAAATAAATTTTATTAGAATAATATTGTTTAAAATTATTTTTTTGACATTCAAATATTTATTAATAATACTATTTCTTTAAAATAAAAAGTTTTTTTTATTTACAATTTTCTTAAGCATTTATTTTTCTATTTATACAAGAATAACTTGAATGTATAGCATAACTATAAAAATGATACAAATAAATTCTTTTATTTAAAACTAATCATATATATTCAAATTCTGTTTAAATTAGGTCATATATATAAAACAAATAAAAGTAATTGTAAAATTGATATGATTTAAATAATTTCTAACCTTAAGAAACAGCATGATGATGACAATTAATTGACAAGTTAATTGTCATTTGTGTGTAGGAATGTTAGAGAAAGTTTTCCAAGCAATAAAAAAAAGGTAAGAAGATTTTTAAATTTAATAAAAGAGTAAAACAAAATTTCAAATAAAATAGTAAGGATAAAATTGAGAATTAAAAAAGTTAAAAATTTCTAAGCTAACTTATTAGAAAAAGCTACTTGAAGTAGCTTATTAGAAAAAGCTACTTGAACTAGCTTATTAAAATAAGTTATTTGAGATAGTTTGTGAAAAATAAACTATTAAAATAAATTTGTGTACTAAATAAACTTATTTTGGTCAAAATAACTTATAAACTAGTTAAAGGAGGTCATAAGTTCCTCAAAAGCCTTACCAAATATATGAATTAAATTAGTATTTTTATAGAGACAATGGGTATTCTTCATAAAAAGTAATTTTTTCATTAAAATAAAATAATTATGAGCAATAAAACTTATAAATATTTTATGAAACTGCGTAGATATGACGTGAATTTCAAACTATTAATTACACTTAAAACAATCTTATTGTTGATCTACAACCTGGTAAGTTAAGGAAGATTTAGAGGACGTTTTGGATTATCTGAATAGAAGATTTGTGCGCAGAATTAATATACATAAAGTTAATGAGACTTTAAAGAGGATGAAGAATAATAAAGTTTTGGGACCTGATGACGTCTCTATTGAAGTGTAGAAGAGCTTGAGAGATGTAACAATAAAATGGTTGACCAATCTTTTTAATATGATTCTTCAAACAAATAAGATGTCTGATACTTGGAGGAAAAATATGTTTGTGCCTATTTACAAAAACAAGGAAGATATCTAGAATTGTTCAAACTATAGAGGCATCAAGCTTATGAGCCATACTATGAAGTTGTGGGAGAGAGTTATCGAACATCGCCTAAGGAAGGAAACCAAAGTTTCCGTAAATCAATTTGGATTTATGCCAGGAAGTGTACCATGGAAGCTATTTTCTTGATGAGACAATTAATGGAAAGGTATAGGGAAAAAAGAAAGACTTACATATGGTGTTCATAGATATGAAGAAAGCATATGATAGAGTCCCAAGAGAAGTCTTATGGTGGACTCTTGAAAAGAAAAAGGTAGCATTAAAGTATGTTATTGTTATCAAGGATATGTATGATGGGGTTACCACATGTGTGAAAGCTTGTAATGGAACATCAAGGTATTTCCCTATCACGGTAGGTGTCCACCAAGGTTCAGCTTTTAGTTCTTATCTCTTTACCTTAGTGATGAATGAACTAACGAACGATATTCAAGAGGAAGTGCCGTGGTGTATGCTTTTTGCAGATGATATCGTGCTTATTGATAAGACCAAAGATGGTGTTAATAGGAAATTGAAATTGTGGAGAAACACTTTGGAATCTAAAGGATTCACGATAAGCAAGAGCAAGATGTAGTATATGAAGTGTGAGTTTTCGCGGGTAAGAAATGGTGATCAAGACACAGTGCATCTACTCGGTCAAGAGGTACCCAAGAAAGATGTTTTTAGATACTTGGGATCAATGTTGCAAAAAGGTGGTGAGATTCATAATGATGTAAATCATAGAATTAGAGCAGAGTGGATGAAATGACGGAGTGCATCAGGATTTTTGTGTGACCACAAAATTCCCCTTAAGCTAAAAGGAAAATTCTATAAAACAGCTGTAAGACCGGCAATGCTATATGGAGCGGAATGCTGGCTAGCACAGAAGCAACATGAACATAAAATAGGGATAGCAGAAATGAGGATGTTAAGGTGGATGTGTGGATATACAAAGATGAATAAGATAAGAAATGAAGATATTAGACGAAAGGTATTAGTGGCACCGGTAGGTGAAAAGATGAGAGAACATAGATTGAGGTGGTTTGGGTACGTTACGAGACGACCACTAGATGCTCCCATAAGAACAAAAGTTTATTACCAAGAGCTCGTCACAAAGAGAGGTATCGGTCGATCGAAACTCACATGGGGCAAGGTAGTGAAACAAGACCTAATGGAGTGGGATATAGATTGGCAGACGGTATGTCTTAGGACAAAGTGGAGAAAAACTATAAGCTTGGTGGAGGGGTAACCTCATTAGTAGTTTTGTGTTCCGGTTGTTCCCTTGTTTTAGTTTTTTTCCTTTTCTTTTCTCCCTTCTCCCTTTCACCCTTCTTTTATTTTAATTTTTTTTTCTCTCTTTGGCTTTTTTTCGATTTATTATTTGGTTTATCTACCACCAACCCCAATTAACTTTAATTAAAGGTGCTGTTGATGTTGATAATGATAAGATTTAACGATTATACTGAAATAATCCATGTGACAAGCACAAAACAAACTATTCTTTCGATTTATACTAAAACTATTTTGTTGTGAGTTTTATATTTTTTTTCTCCAGAAAACATATCTAATTATTGAAATACATTTTAGACATACTCTACATATTAATCCCATAGTCTATATCCATAAATAATAATAGATAAGAGACATATACTGTTGTCAAAGATTAGATAAGTCACCAAGTAACACTGTTTACAATTTAAACTTGTGTAATAAAAATACTGAGTTGAATTTTTATTGGTCTATCTCAACCAAAATGTTGGCGCCCTCTTAAATAGTAAGATTCAGGTTGTGCTATCTCTTCCTCGCAAGATACATTAATTCTTTCAATAAAAAAAGTTTTCTTGAAAGAAGACATACAATAATGGACACAAATTTATTCATATCCGTACCTAAACGGCTACACAGACACCAATCAATTTTTGAATCTTATAGGATTGATGAGAAATTAAATAACATTGAAATTTCAGCAGGTTCGTTTTTACTGGAACATCCAATTTTTTCATTCAGATATAAGTCAGCACGTCACAAAGATTTATATCAGTCATTTTACCCCTTCAATTTTCTCTAATGAATTATATGTTTCAATTAATGCCATCTTTCAAACATTTTTTTCTTTCTTCTCCTCCTTTCTATTTCCCTTTCCTCTGATTGGTGAAACCACGCGTGCGTGGCAGAAGACTTTCCAATCTGCTTGGTCTAAACCAGTGTCACAGTACATACATATCAAAAAGGTTACAAGTTATTACTGAATTTCATAATTAAATATCCTCTTCATTTATAGTTTATGATGATAAATGTTTCAGTTTTATTGTTTCTGGGGACTCACCAAAACTTGTGACATCTTTAATATAAGGCCGTGCATCATGTGAAATGCTGCAGATATACCAGATTGCACATTTAATCGGGTGCGCTTGAATCTTCGTATATATATTTCCACAAAGATTCTGTGTAAATCATCAAAGAAACTCGCACAAGTACAACTTCATATTCATGATTTTTGCTCACTAGCTTTGTTTTCCTCTGCTAATGAAAACTGGCTTCAAGCTATTTGAGTTTGTACTTTGATGCAAACATGAGCACTTTCTCCCTTGGAACTCACAAATTTTTGCTAATTGTGGTTTTCTTCACTGTGGTTTCTATTAGTTGGAGCCTTAGAGTGATCCCAAATCATGGTAAGTATGTAGTAATATAATGTTCTTTTTCTTTACCTAACTTATGCTTATGCATGCCTCAGAATGTTTAGCATATCTTAAATAAGTAAGAACAACAACAAATGTTTTATCTCACTAGGAATGTTTAGTATAGCTTAGTGAGATTAAAACTATATCAAAGTCAATTTCATATAATTAACCACTATAATACATCGATTTTTAAAGAAAGCTTAATGGTAATGCATTGCCCCTCAGTTAATTAATCTCGCCAAACGCACACCAAATGAGGTTTGAAGTTGAATTTTGAAGTTGGAAAATCCAATATTTAAGAATTACATTATCTCATGAAAATAGGCACTATTGTGTGATTGTGACTATGCTACTGGTTAAAAAGGCTTACCATTTTATGTGTTTTTTTCCTCTGTTTGCAGCTAATAAGTTGGCCAGCTTGCAAGAAGAGAAACCAACCATTAGAGATAAAAAGGTATGAGTTACATTGTTGTGTGGGAAAAATGTTTTTTCTCGTGTCACAATTTTTTACTTTTTGTACACCTACTCCTGTATTTCTCTTTATGGTTTAAAGGAGGAATGAGAATTATATTTAAGAATGTGAATTTCTTAAGGATGAGCATCTTTATCTTTGAATTGAAACAGATTTGGAGTTGCTTAATTTTCTGTCATTGTAAATTATATATAAGAATATGAATTTCTTAAGGATTATGGTTTGAGAAAATAATTTCAGTTTTCATTTTCTATTTTTATTTTTAATTACAAAAATGTCACATCATTTATACCTTGTTTTTTTATTATCAAATGTTTATATAAGAAATAGTGAAAACGGAAAATAATAAAAACTGTAATTTTTTTTTAAAAAAACAAAGTGAAATTAATATGCTTTTTTTATAAACAGACATAATTTTTTTTTCTAAAATCAAATGACTCCTTACTTTCTGATAAAGTACAACAGTGGCAACCCTCCTTCATTCTCTTCGTCACCTCATTATTTTATAATGATACAATTTCTTTACCCATTGTTTCATGACAATAAGGAAAGTGTAAGATTTGAATTTTTCTCTCAGCTTTTTTACCATAAAAGGAATGTAGGTGTTGTTGAAAAATAATGGTGACATGGAAATATCATTATTATTATGTGTATGTGGGTCAACAAATTGAGTGAGTAATTGATTATTGTTGCATACCTACTTGTGATTTTATAGGAAGAAGTAAAGGAGGACAACATGGGAATGGAACTTTACCCAACTGGCTCCACCATACCAGATTGTTCCCATGCATGTGGACCATGCTCTCCCTGCAAGAGGGTGATGGTGAGTTTCAAGTGCTCCATGGCAGAGTCTTGCCCCATAGTTTATCGATGCACTTGCAAAGGGAAATACTACCATGTACCCTCCAATTGATGACCACAATTTTTATTTTTATTTTTAATTTAGTCTAGGATTATTGTTATAATTCTTAAGATGACGATGATGTAGGTTGGACAATTTTACCATTTGAAATTTGCTCAGATTGGTTAGGCACGGTGAAAAGCAGGCATAGTGTGAGTTTTTGTTGTGGCTTGCTTGTGCATCTTAATTTGATCCTGTTCTTTAGCAACAAAAGGATGAACTTGAGATGAAACATTTATTTATAAGCCAATCAAAAACAACACATTCATGCTTTTAATGAAATATCAAATTATTGACATTATATATAACCTACGTTTTGAAAATCCGACCCACCGATGTAATTAAGAAACGATTGAACTAATTTAGTGTCCGATTTAAATAATTCGGCGTTGTGAAATACTAGTAAGAAAAACAGGAAAATGATGGGTCAAAGAAGCAGGAAAAATGACAACAAAAAAGTTAAAAATTGGCACAAAAATAAATCTAATTCACAGTAAGTCAATTAAAAAATATTTAATACATCATTTTGATTTTAGATGTTAACTTATTTTTAATTGCCGTTGTTATATTTTTTGGGTGAATATTAGTATTGTTATATATGTTAAAACTTAGACCTAAATTTTATGATAATTTTGAGCTTGTTATTGTTATTTAGATGTATTGTTCCATTCCCATGTTTAGAGTATTATCTATTTTCTTTTTAATATTTACTTTCACTACTAACAAGTACACTTGATGTTTATTAGTATTCTTGTTTAACGTATTTCTATTATAACGAAATAGATGTGAGACTCGTAGAATAAAAAGTAAGACTTAGTAAAATGCCAATAGAACTTACATCATTTGATAAGTCTTGCGTAAAATCTATCTAATAAAAACTTTTTTTTTTTTTTTACTAATGTTCCTTATTTTTAAGAAAAGAAAATTGTAGAACTTTGCATTGGGCCCTCTGTATGAGTCCATTCAACAAGGGAATGGAATCCAGAGACACGTAATGATAGAACGGTAGCCCAATAAATTATGTCACAACTTCACATCTTAATTTATTTTACCCCACTTTCCTTCCTTTTCTCTCTCTCATATATGCAGTTGTTTAAATTTGCAAAATGTCCTACTTTCTAATAACTAATAGCTAAAGTACCACTTTAATTTTTTTTATAACTAGATCCTTCACAATCCATTTTGCACATCTCAAATCAAATCATTATGTTTAGAGAAAAAATGGTTATACACTAATAGTATAAAAAGTTTTACAAAGTCATTCAATCATGACTCATCTATATGAGAAGTTTGTTGACCTTTAAAATAATTATCTTAAAGTAATTCAAATGATTTATGATTAGATAGACATTAAATTAAATTACTTTCTTCAAAGTGTTAAGAAGGTTTTCTTATTATAGAAACCATGTTGTATAAGTATCATATCCAAACACAATTGATCCATAGGTGAAAATGTCAAAGTGACCCAATTGATCAAAACTATTTCAATTTTGCTTAGTTGTAGGGGATTCTTTCCTGCAGCCCTTCTTTTTTGCTTCCTGCACTCCTAAATATTTTGAAATTCTCATTTTACCCTACCTTTATTACGAAATGACCATTGCAATAGTGTCTCTATTCTGGAATACCTATTGGAATATTATTTTCATATTATAGAATAGTTATTCCATAATAGGTTTTTGGATTACATATCCCTACTCCACAATAATTATTCTAGAATATGATTTTCATATTTTAGAATAGGCATTTTGAAATGCTCTTTCACATTTGTATTTTTTTTCTCTTCTTTCCTCGAGCCATTTTTTACTTTAGTTCTAATTGGTTGGAATAACTGAGAATCTAGAAAGGGGGTTGAATAACTCTTTTCAAAACTTTTACCTAATCATTATTTAGATTCAATTAAGACATATCCCTTAGTGTAATCAAGGTTTTCTCAAAAACTTTGTTAAGAAAGATTATCAAACTATGAAAACAATGAATACAAGAACGTATGAAAAATAGAGTTTTATGGTCATTTCATATCAATTCCATTGCCAAGATTGATTCACAAAACTAAGGTTTACAGAAAGAGAAAATCATACACATAATTTATATTGGTTCAATCCTCAAAATGACCTACATCCAGTTGTTCTAAGACTCCTTAAAACTTCCATTAATAGAGAACAAAGTACAAACACTATGCACATACAATTCTCTAAAATTCTACTCTTCCCTTAAACCTTACAAAAGAAGGATTAGGAGTTGAAACCATATCAACTCACACAAACTCTTGGTAATCCTAACCAAGATAAAAATCTAGATAGAAATCAAAATTATGTTGAATACACCTTGATTTGCAAATCACAATATCTTCAAGCTCTTCCTATGGAGGTTAGAGAGGGAATACCAATTTTACATATACCAGTAATTTTTCCCTTACCCATGCCTCCAAAGGCAACCACTCCTCCTTGACCTGCCTTTAGGTCAAGGAACATAGACCTTTCCCTGTCATGTGTCGTGAGAATCCACTGTCCAAGTACCAGCTTAAACCTTCGCCTTTTCCTACCAAGGATATCTCAATCTTTTCATATGTATCTACCATTAGATAGATGTTGGCTTGTTCATCATTTCAACTGCTACTCTTCTCACTTTCTGAGTCGTCCCAGGTGACCATCATATCTTTCTTTTTCTCATCACTAAAATATGTTTTCATCTTCAACTGGGGACACTCAACCTTCATGTATCCAGGTTTTTGACATTCAAAGCAAATGATCTCATTGATTTCCTCTTTGTATTTCTTTTTTACTCTTGTGTCCTTCTTTTGGAGAAGTGCTGGAACTTGCCTTTCTTCTTCATCATTTGCTTGAACTTTCTAGACATGAGATCCACTTCATCATATATGGAATCTCCATAATTATTGTCTAAACCATTAGACTCCAACATCTGCACCTTAAAAGCTTTAGAAGAGCTCTTATTTTCTTCTTATTTGGAGCTAGTCTCACCAGACTTAATGGTAGTGGAATCTCTCTATGGAAAATGATCTCATTTCTAAAGATGAACTTCATGAACTCTTAGGAGGCCCAACAGTTCATCCTATGCTAGAGTTTTCATATTTCTAGCTTCTTGAGCAATTGTTGTTGTTTGTTCCCACACCTTGGGAAAGCTATCTAGGACCTTCAGATTTATCTGAGCTTTGGTGAATGTGTGCCACAAAGCGACAAGTCCATCTAGAAGTACTTGAAGTCTTCCAAACATGTCATCCACAAATTTTCCTTCTTCCATGGATAAGCTCTCATCATGCCTTATCAGAGTGTCACTTTTCAAGTTGAACATCTTATGTTCCTTCATAGTTAATGCTAAATGAGTCTCAGATCTCTTTGGTTGTCAACAAATCTTATTGTACTCAATTCTGGATATAGCTCATGTCAGAGTATAACGAGCTTTTGTGCTATGCTCTATTATATCAAGGTCTATGTTTGTCCATTCTGCTTTTGATATGGGAATGAATATGTCTCCATTTGTAATAATCAGCCAAATTTTGTATTAAGTGGACTTGATGTACATCTTCATTCTGTCCTTCCAGTATGGATAGTCTTCTCCTATGAAGCCTGGTGACCTTCTAAGGGATGCTCCCTTAGCAACAAAATTACTTTTATTGTTGGTATCTATCATCAGGATCTTTTCCTATAGGAACTGTCAGGTGCTCAACCTTTAGAGGTTAAGCTCTGATACCAAATTGTAATGGAAAATATCACAAAACAGGGGGTTGAATTATAATTTTAAAAATTTTTAAAGTATTTTTGTAAAAGAACATTGTTATCATCAGATAATAAAAACATAAAAGAACAAAGATCAGATTTTTGCAAATGGTTTAGACGATACCCTCAAATTTTGTAAAACAAACATAGTTTTTCAAAAACAAAAATCAAATTCAAACCCTAAATCAATTTAAAGCATAAAACAGAAAACAAGCAAGATAAAATACAAGAAGTTATACCGGTTTGTCTCAACCATCGAGACTACATCCAGTTCTTGGAAAACCACCAAGTTCTATTAACTTCAACAAGTTATAAGTATTAATCACTGTCACTTTTGGTTTTACAACTTAAGCTCTACATCAAGCTTGTTACAACTAGTATTCTTTTTGTACTAAGCCATTGTTGGCTTTAATAAAGATCAGAAGATTTGTTTGTTTGTTTGCACAATGACTAACTCTCAATTGTATTATAGATAGATATACAATGTCGACATGTAGTCTTTTCTCTTAAGATATTCAAAAGTGTTTAATGAGCTATTCTAAACTTTACAAGAATTTATAGAGTTTTTTTTACAGAAATAATTTGACTAAGAGCGCTTCAGTTGGGTCTTCATATCTTCAAAACTTCTAGTATTTATAGGCCTTCTCCAACAAATGTTTGTTCTCTCTAGACTGATAGATTTCTTCTCTTTATCTTGTGTTTGAATAATGTAGTCAATGGAGCATTTAATGTTTTTATTAAATGCACGTACTTCTTTAAGTTGGAAAACCAATATTCTTGGCTATTGTGTTGAACACTTTAGCAAGAAACCACTTCCTTTTGTGTCTGAGCAAGTTTGCATAGCAAAGAGCTTCTTTTGATGGCGATTAGCGAATTTTAGAACTTGGACTTCATTTATTCTTCATAGTATTTGATAGATCCTAGAAGAATGTATCGACAAAACAAATATCAGACACAAAGTATTAAACTAAGTCTTAAATGTCATCCTTTAATGTTGTATCAGACCATAATTTTAGCTTGCAATCGTCTGAAATATTAGATGCAGATTTGCGAAGCATGTTCTAATATCACATAAGACACAACCTTTAACCAGTGTGTTTGTTTGCATCTAATCAAAATAATTAAGGATTCTAATGTGTCTTAAGACACAAATTTCTTTTGACCTAACAAAGTGTATTATGGAATGTATATTCCATAATAGTCTTGAAAATCCCAAAATGTGTTTTGGAACACCTATACTAGAACCCAACATCACAACAAAGCAAAGCATTTTTAACTAGAAAATGACCATCACTTACCTTTGTTGGCATCACACCTAGAAGGTGACTAAGGGAAGTGTGTCACATGATTTAGGGAAGCGACATTGCATGACTGAGGGAAGCAACGTCGCATGACTGTGGGATTGTCGACTCAGGGAAGGGGTCACCAAAAGAGGATCTTAGGGATTTAGGGTTGAGACATTTTGGGAAGAGAGTGCTAAGAATCATTAAGGATAATTTTGTCCACACAATGAAAATAAGAAATGTAGGAAGCAGATAGAAAAGTGTAGAAAGTAAATACCCCTTAGTAAATAAGATTGTCTAGGGCGAATTATTAAAAATAAATTGGGCTAGCCTAACTCGAAAATACGTAATAATTTTTTAATTTCCATCATTAAAATTTCAAATTCTCTAAAATGAATATCTTTATTCAAGCACACAATCATAGAATCAATATATGCTATTTTTTTAATGCATTTGAGGTACCAAAGAATAATTTTGAAAAAGGAAAAAAGCATTAAACTCCTCTAACTTTGAATTACAAGAAACTTTATAAACAACTGAATCATTCAATGTTGTCTCAATCTAAACTACACTTTCTTTTGTTGCATTTAACAAGCAAAAGCACGAAAAGGAAACAAAAACAGAGAACCAGAACAACAAAAAAAAGCTACACCAAGCCTATAAACTCAGCTTGGGTAGCATCAAATGCAAATCTGGGAATCTCCATAAAGAACACCAATCTGTCCTCTAAGGAGAGACCATGCTTTGCAAACTTGTGTACAACATTATTTCATTCCCTATAGACGTGTGAGAATTGAACTCTCATATTCAAAACAATGCTAGCTTTAATTGACTCCACAATAGCTTTGTCAAGATCATGTGAATCCTTTAAGCCTTTTAATCCTTTGAATAGAATCTTCAGAATCTAAATGAATTTCCAAAGACATGAAGCCATGCTCCCTAGCCATATTGATACCATGAAGAATGACCCATAATTCTGACTGAACAACAATCTGCACGCAAATGCTCCATGAAATTTCCCTTTGGGATCTCTTATAACCCCTCCCCATGCAGCTTTGGGGCCTTGTGTAGACCAAGCTCCATCAACATTATTTCGTACATATCCAATGTTAGGTGGCACCCATCTCATGTTTTTTGTTGTTGTTTGATGATTGTTGTTGCTACCAGCATTAATCCAAGGTGTCTCCAAGCCGTAAGTGATGCTCCAAGTTTATGAGCTTGTTGTTGACTTTGTGCTCACTCCAAAGGAGGTCCTAAAAAATGAAAAGAGTTTCTTCTCCAAATCAGGTCCATCATAATCACGAATCTTGTATGCCAATAAGAATTTAGCACAGGGTTATCATTAATATTCACAGTTAGCCATTGCTCAAGAGTACCTGCATAAAAGAAAACGTTATTTAAATCTGGACTTGCTACCCTCCGTGTTACACCAATTCTAGCTCCTTCCTACATATAGGACATAGGAAATCAAGAGTCATCTTCCTATTCCAAGGAGCAAGGTTAGTTGGGAGAGACCCTTTTGCAATCTTCCAAAGTAAGAGCCTACCCCTCTCATAACCACTCCACCTCCAGACTAATTTTAATATAGGAACACTTTATCTAGCATCCAAATTAGCAGTAACTTTGTGTGCTGATGGAATATCTAAGGAGCCTGTCACTAACTGTCTAATCCATCTCATTATCTTCCTCCATACCCTCACAACCAGCAACGAATGTATCCCACACAGATTTGATAGCAGCCCATAAGTTGGATCCATTTCTTGCTTTATCCACAACAGGAAACCCAATATCACCACATTTATATTTGGCTCTCATAACTTGGACCCACAAAGAATCATTGTTAGTACAAAGATCCCAAGCAACTTTCATCATAAACGCATCATTAACATGACGTGCATGTCTCAAGGCCAAACCTCATATCTCCTTTAGTGAGCATATACCCTCCCAACTAACCCAATGCACCCTCCTCTCATCAGTCGTGTCCCCCAATAGAAGAATGCTTCTGCAAATTTGATCCACCTTATCACAAATTGACCTTGGTAAAAACACAGTATGTAGGGATTGAACTCAACTGCTATAGACAGAGTTAATCTTCCTACAAAAGAAAGATTTTTAGCCTTCCTAATGTGGAGTCTTTGCTGCACTGTCTTATGATGAAGATTTATCCCTAGACACCTCCCTAAATCATCAGTTCTTTGGAAGCCCAATCCACTATTGATTTCCTCTCTCACTCCAATGTACATTATGAGAGGAGAAGATCCTTGTTTTTTCCTTGCTAACTTTTTCACTCGAGCTTTCACAAAACAAATCCAAACAAACTAAAATAGCATCTACCTGATCCATAGAAGCCTTCACAAACAAGATTAAATCATCAGCGAAAACTAAATGGGAAAGAGAAGGCCCATTTTTCTCCACTTTAGTCAGTTTCCATAATTTATTTTCCACCGCCACCGTAATACTTTGACTTGGTATTTCCATGCATAAAACAAAAAAGATAGCGAGATAGGAGATCTCCTTGTCTTATACCACTAGTTGGAGAGAACTGTTCCAGTGCTTTACCATTCCATAGCATTGTAATAGATGTGGTACAAATACAATGAAACACAACATTAGTAAAGTTTGATGGAAGACCTGCTTCTTCGAGAGTGTATTTGATTAAATCCCAGCTCAATTTAAAGTTTTTTCAAGATCTATTTTAATCGATTTAAACTACACTAAATTTTTAATATGACCCTCCACCTAAATTTATTTGATTCACTAAATGATCACTTTTTTTTATACTTTAATATGCAATAATGATGAAGAATATTGAATGTAAATAAATTAAAACAAAAATCTTAAAACAATTTAATTAAAACATAACTTGTTTAAAAAGCAAAGAAAGTTAGTGGCCCACTTTGTTTAAAATTAAAATACGTATTTATAAAATAAATGTTTATAAAATAATTGATAATTTCATAAGCAGTAGGATTTGTTTTTTTTTAAATAAGCAAAAAATTACTTTTTTAAGAAAAAACAAGTTAAACAAACAAAATTTTTATTATTTTATTGAAAAAAACACTTATTTTAACAAATAAATTTAAACAAATCCACGCACCTTCCCTTGTTCGTTGACTTCGTTCATTTCAATTGCTTGTAATTTGATTTGAGAGAAACAATATTGTGCTTGTGGAGTTGTGGAAAGAAATTGCATGGGGTTCATTTTGTTAGTTATGTTATTATTGTATTTTAAATATATATGTTTGAAAATCATATTTCAATTTATTTAATGAACATTTTTAAGTATTATTGAAATTATTGACAAAGTTATAAAATATTTTTTTAAAAAAATATATATCTATAGCATTCCATTCATCACCAAAATATCAATACAAGAGATCAGATTATTACAATTAAGTATAGATACTAGGCAATTAAGAATGGTGTCGCCCTAGAAAAAAAAAAGAATAGTTAATCAATGAGTTAAACTAAGTTAATACAACAATTAATTAAGAGAACATGATATATATTAGTAGTTTATAAGAACAAAATCGAAACATTGTTAAATGGTGTGCTATTTTGTTTTTTTTTTATTAATAAAAACATGAACCGTGAAACTAATAATGTTGGTATTCTGACATGTTAAGTTCTAGAGCTTGTCCCGCAAATCATCCTTATGCAGCACTCCTGGAGCTTCTTCAATGAAACTGAGCCTGCAATGCTACATATGTGAGTAGAAAAGCAAATCATATTGTTCATTTTATGGCAAATGTAGGGAGTAGAGATATTCTCTATTTACTATAAGTCATGAACCTTGTATCTTTTTCTCTCCTAACACTAACAGAGACTTATAGTAAATGGAGAGAAAACTAACCCAAATGTAAGCTGTTTTTGGTATGAGGAGAAATAGGCAGTGAAAAAAGAAAAGAAAGAAAATAGGTAAGAAATAGGATAAATAAATATGGTTGCTTGATTGAAATTAAAGAAATATTTAAATTAAAATTATTTGGTAGGTAAGAAAAAGAAAAAAGAATCATAATATAAATACAATTTTATCCTTAAAAATAAAGCTAAGTAAAGTTTACAGAAAAATAATGTAATTTTATAATTTAAAAAAAAAATAAAAAGACAACTCACAATTTAGGATAACAAATAAAGTAAAAAAAACAATTATGAAGTAGCACGGTAAATTTTATTTTGATTTCTAACAGTAGCATTAACGTTCCAACTAGAGCAACAAAATATATTTAGGTGTGCAGTGTGTTGCTTTCATATGGAGGTAATTTAGTAAAATAAATGACAAAATATCAGACTTTCTCCCATTTTTTCACATTTGAGAGCAGAAATTCCAAAGTATAAGATCCACTATTTTTTTAAAATATTCCTCCTGCATTTTCCCTCTGCCAAACAGTGAATATGCATTGGGATTTGTAACTTCTGCGCGGTTCTCCTAACTTCTTGAACCTTTTGGGCTCCCAATCAGTCCCCCAGGTACACTTTACCTTGAGGGACATTTTATAGTAGACTTTTACTGTTATTTCCCAAACATAAAAAAAATAATATTCTATGCTAAAAATGCAACTTTTATGAATGTTCAAATTTTTAGAAAACTTATATACAAGAGCATCTTCATCGCAGGAGTTTACAGCATTCCTTAGTCTGAAGAACTTGTATCTTAAAAAAAAATTGCGTTGGAACAAGCTTACGTGACGAAACCAAACGTCGAAAAAAGAAAAGCGGTGCTTATATAAAAAACCGCTTCTTACACAATAAAATAACATTAACAGGCTCAACCACCACAGAAAAATAAAGAGGAAAAATAACCACCTACAACGTACCCGGTTGGTCGAGGAAGACGATGACGAGGATGGTGACGACGTTGGTGCATGACAGGAACGACAACGACGACGACGAGAGGAAGTAAAGAGAGACAACTGCGACGGCAAGAGAAGATTCGCGAAGGCCAGAGGAAAGCAGTGGACTCAGCGGCGGCAACACGGGCGTGATAGGAACGGGGAGGAAGTTTCTGGGTGTGGGTGGAGAAAAGGGAGCCATGCGGGAGTGGAGAAGAGAGGGCTGAGGTTATTTTGTGAGAATGGAAGGGAAAGGGACGCGTGGGAGTGTTTCTTTAAGGGGGAAGTTTCTGGAACGCTTCGTGTGGTGTGTGTGAAATGTAATTATTATGAAATTAAAATATTTTAAGAAGAGCTGTTGCAATGTAAATAAACGGTATAAATCCTAAACAAACAAAAAAAATCATAACATTATGTTCAATAGTAGACAGGTTTACATTAAAAAAAAAAAGAGTGGTTACAATGTAAATGAAATTAAAATATTTTAAAAAGTTGAAAAGAAAGATAATGTTACAAAATATGGCCGTTATAAAAAAAGTGACCGTTTGGTGGTTTAGTGAAAGCTTGGTTATAAATTTGGGTGATTTGTTATGCTTCTTCACCCAAAATTTGTTCCTATACATACTCAATCTTTTTATTTTCTCTGAAATGGATCCCAATCAATATAATTATCAAAGTGTTTACAATTTTTTGCAAAATCAACCACCCCCTACTAGTGAAAATTCTACAAATCCACCACATCCACCACAATACGTCATATATCCTCAACCACCCCCTACCAATGAAAATTCACAAAATCCACCTCAGTATATTATGTATCCACCACCCCCACACATGTGATATATGCATTCTCTATTTAATGTAGAGTCATCTACCAGTGGTAGTTCTCAAAATCCACAATTTTGTAGTCAACCATCAACCCCCATTAATCCAAACACGTGCTATAGGCCTTATTTATCCAATATTTCACCCCTTATCGGTGTAGACAATATTCAACTAGATGAGGGCGAAGACAATGGTAGTTAAAAAAAACACGTACAACATTCTCGATAGCAGAAGATGTGATTCTCGTCCGATCGTGGCTCAATGTGTCAAAGGATTCAATAATTGGTGTCGACCAAACATCAAAGCAATATTGGACAGGGATTAAAATGCGTACAACAATGACGATGTGCGTGAAAGCGGGTTATTTTGTGAAAGAAGCTTGACTCAGTTGAAATCTCGATGGAACAGGGTCCACCCAGCAGTTCAAAAGGTTAATAGGTGCTACAAATAAACAGATAAGCATAGGAGAAGGGGAAGGTCAGAGAATGATTGCATGACTAATGCTCATTTGATTTATGCGCAGGATACAGGTATAAAATTTGAGGTTGAACATGTTTGGTTGTTGTTGAAAAATCAACTAAAATTCGATGCAGAATTTATGTCAAATTCTTCAAAAAGAACAAAGGTTTCTACAGGTGAAAATTACTCATCGTCTTCTAACACAAAGACACCCATTAAAGTCGAAGAATATGATGAGCCGTCGCCAATGTCTCGCCCAATGGGACAAAAAGCAGTAAAAAGAAAGAGCAAAGGAAAACAAGCTTCTAACAATATCGATTTGTCTGACATAGAAAGTGTAATCAACTAGAAGAATGTAAACACATTAAAACTTATTCAGTTAAAGGAGGCATAAGAAAGGCGTATGGAGTATGAAATTCTCATGAAGGATACATCCAACATGTCAGATAAACAACACGAAGATCACAAAAAGTATTGTGACCATATTAGGAAGAAATTGTTTAATTAATTGTTCGAATTAGTTGTTATTCAGTTACTTTGATGTTATTGTGTTTAATTATTTATTATTATATAAAATTTTATTTTATATTGTTACGTATTTTGTTTTATTTATTTTAATTAATATTTATGAAAACTGAAAAAAATGTTAAGTTTTATTTAAAAAAATATAAATATGTGGATTTTTTTTAGTTTCTTGTGATTTCTTGTATTGGAGCAAAATGTTGGGTGAGTTCCTTAGGAGTAACATGGCATTGTGGGGACCACAAAAAGTATTGCGAGGGTCATAAAATGTTACTTAAGAAACCCAATTGGGTATCTTCCATTGGAGATGCTCTAAGAAATCCAAAACAAACAAAAATCAGAAAACTTCTGCAAGCTATCGGTTTCCACAAAATCTACGACAACAACATTTATTACACCCACATATGAAAAGGACGATTACAGTTAGCCAATGGGGAGTTACCCATAGGCGAAACCTTATGATGGAAAAAGTATTGCGAGGGTCATAAAATGTTACTTAAGAAACCCAATTGGGTATCTTCCATTGGAGATGCTCTAAGAAATCCAAAACAAACAAAAATCAGAAAACTTCTGCAAGCTATCGGTTTCCACAAAATCTACGACAACAACATTTATTACACCCACATATGAAAAGGACGATTACAGTTAGCCAATGGGGAG
>CM023955.1:35387916-35415466 GCA_013407115.1 Glycine latifolia
GTACCCATAGGCGAAACCTTATGATGGAAAAAGAGTATTTTTTTTAAAAAATAAATTAATATTAAAAAGAAATAAATAATAAGATAATTTTTAATTAAAAGTAGTAAAGCATGTTAAATTTTTTCGTTAAATATCATAAAAAAATTTACGATTTCAAATTTTTTTAACACGATTTTAAACTCATAAGAGATTTTTTTACAATTTAAATTATAAAATATTTTATAACTTTAATTTTTTTAACACAATTTTAAAATCGTAATGAAGCATTTTTTCTATTGAAGTTGTAAAACTTTACAACTTTAAATTTTAATTTCTTTAAAATATTAAACTATTTACGACTTCAAAGTTTAAAATAATTTTTTAATTTATTTGAATTATTTAGCGAATTAATGTACATTTAATTTTTAATTTTATTTAATATTTTTATATATTTTTGTATTTATTTTATTTAATATATTTTCTATATTTAATATTTTTAATATTTTTTTATTAATGTTAAACATTATTATTTATTTTTTAAATTAAAAAAATGAAAAATATATATTTAAATTTAAATAAAAGTATTAAAATATACTTTATTTAACAAAAATATTAAAATATTTTGTTACTAATATTAATAAATAATATTAACTTATAATTTATCAAATAATATTAATTTTAAAAAATAATTAATTTTTATATTTATCATTAAATAAATTAATAATTTCATACAGTAATATTAATTAATTTTATTTTATAAATTATTTTAATATTAACAACATAAAATAATTTTGTAATAAAAATAGTTGTTAAAATAAACAACAACATAATACATTAATATGAAATGAATAATACAAATTAAACACAAGCATAAAATTAAAAAGTAGAAACAATATTAATTGTCAACTTGCTTTTATGAACAGTTAATACGATTATGTCCTTCAGTTCTACGCAATGAGCATTTCTTAGGCATATTTAAAATTGGTTCGTTCATCTCATTATGTATACGACTAATGGCTGTCCCTCCCGCTATGTCTTGTCGCTTCGAAGGATCAGACATAACATATGGACCCAAATGTTGAGGCCATTTATTTTCGCTTCCAAGGGAATGAAACTGATGCCAATAAACTTTGTAAATGTTTTCCAACTTGTATACAGGGTCAACAAAGTCATCACATTTTAAATTGCAAGAAGCACATGTTGCAATTGCATGCTAGCAAAGAATTCAAAGTGCTTGAAATTCTCCACAATCACACCACCGTTTGTTCAATTTGACAGTGCATGCCATTACTTGTCGCCCAAGTTGCATATTTGCAATTTTTTGAACCTCAAACTCCCTCATTTCCCGAATGTACATGCGAGGTAGCAATGCGTCGATTTTCCTGCCTTTATCATATTCATGATTTTCATGCCATTAGTAACAAATACGTCATTTATTTTATTAAATGTTTCCTTGACTAAAGCAATAATAAGCAATGCTTGAGCTCCTTTCAAAATACAATTCATATATTTGGCAAGGCTGGTAGTCATATGCCCATACCGTTTCCTTCATCAAATGCATGAGTCCATTTACTCTTGGGAATTTGGTCTAACCAATTTGCTGCTCATGAAAACTCTGATCGCATTGCAAGAAACTTTGTCTCAAATCGCAATTTCATCATCTCATATCTTATGATAAAAGAAGACAAAACAATGAGTAATAAATAAATTATTTGATGCATGAAGTGCTTAGAAGCTTACCCATATTGATGACTTATTTTTTAAAGTCTTTATTAAAATTTGATGCAATGTGGTGAATGCTATACACAGAAGTTACATCTAACTCAGTCTTCCCAACTCGTTTTGATCGCAAAGCTGCTAGCAAAGTTGTTTCCCTAGCTGATATAATAAAAATTTTGGTTGAGGTGTAACATATCTCCTTAGATAATACAAGAACCACATCCAATCTTATTTGCTCTCCCCCTCAATAATTGCAAAAAAAATTGGAAAAATGTTTCGACTACCATTTTGTCCAATGGTAGTCAACAAAGTACCACGATATTTTCCAGTTAAAAATGTGTCATCTACTTGCACAATCAGCTTGCAATATTGAAAGCTTTCAATGCATGGCTTAAAAGCCTAAAATACACGATTAAAAATCACCTTAGAAGAGTCATCATCACCATCCTCCATTTAATTAAATGTTTTGTATCTAACAATTGTGTATGGTATAAAGTGTTGAGTAGTTGTCATCCATTTAGGCATATAACTATATGATTCTTTCCAACTTCCAAATGCAATTTTGAGTGCTTTCTATTTAGTTGTCCATGCCTTTTTGTATGTCACAGTATAACCAAAGCGTTGTAGCATGTCTACAATCAAGGTTTTGATTTGGATATCAGGATTTGTTTTCACTAAGTGAAAAATATTATGAGCAATAACATATGATTCTAACCTAACATGATCTTGTGATATGAGTGAAGTTGTGTAAGTGTGAATACCATTTTTTATAATTATCTCCCACCTCCTGTGTATTTTGCTGAAGGATGTTATTGCCTTCCAATGATATCCATTACCATATTGTATACACTTAACAATATGTCACTCTTGTTCTCTTCTACATCATAATTAAATGAGTGTAGAAAACAAAATTTCTTAATGGCATTCACAGCTGCTTGTTTTGATTTAAATATCATGTCTTTATAAAGGTCATAGAAGCCATTCATACTATCACTCCCTCTATTCTGATAAGGATTTGAGAACTGTAAATATTCTAAAAGTTGACTATTAATAGTTTCAAAATATGAAGACGATCAATACTGACTTTGATTGTTTTGTTCTCCACTTTCATGAACATTGTGCTCCTGATCCTCGTCACTAAAGTCATTAACATTATATCTTATTATAGGTTCTTCACCAGACATCTTTGAACAAATAAAAATGTAATTTAGCAGTAAAATATAGTGTTAAATAAAACATACAAGGAAGATAATAAAAATGACTACAATGACTTCTAAGGAAAATGTGAAAAGATGAAGAAGATTACCAGTGAGCTCGAGTGCAAGCATCATCCCCTTTATAATGGAGATGAAATTTGTTGGTTTAGCACGACTTCAAAGTAATTAAAGCCCTTCATGACTTTGAATTGATTTATATAATTTTTATAAATAATTATAACTTATAACATTTTTAAATACATAATAATAATAATAATAATTAAACCCAAAATTTTTTTGTTATAAATATTTAACGTTTTTTACTTATGACATTTTTAGATAAATAATAATAATTAAAACTCTAAATATTTTTGTTTTAAATAATGTTAACTTATAAATTATAACTAAACCCTAATGGCGACTTTAAAGTCGTGCCCATGCTCACAATTTCTACAGAAAATCCATTAATTAAAACCAAATAAAAGCCTAAGGTCGTAAATAGCTTTACAACTTTAAAGTTGAGCCATGTGCTCATGCAGAAGAACCTGAAAACACAGATGAAGCTCATGATAAATGCATAAGAACGTGAATATTGCAAGCTCATGTGTGAAGAATCTTAGCTTGCATGATATGAAGTATGGAAATGACTATACATATGCTGCAACTTGAAGAATCTTTCCTCCTTCAATAATGAAGCTTGTGAATGACAAGTTGAAGAACCTCAAAGGCTACACGTTCAACAAAGAGCAAATCTATGAGATTCTACAGGTTCAAGAAAGTGCCACGAGATTTTGCACGTTCAACTTACCATTACCATGTGCCATGAGATTGTTTACATGAAGTCCAATCAAGTACATTGCAAAAGCATGAGATTCTTTCTCATGTGAACTCAAAGGCATGAGATTCTCACTCACTAATTTAAACGCATGACACCAAAGCCTACTTCACGTGAATGAGTCACTAGCAAGGGTTACTTATGTGATGTATTATGAATTTTCTCCACTTGGTCTTTCATTCTTGTTTTGCGAAGCTTAATTCTCTTTCTCACATCCCATTTTTTTCATCCTTCTTGCAATTATAGTTTTCTTTTTTGTGAAGCAATGACACATGCACAACCTTAACCTATCAATGGCTCGTTGTTGCACTTACAAGAAATCATATTTCCAATCAAGTGTGGGAAGGCGAAGAAAGAATGATTCGTCTAAGGTGTAATTTTGTTTAGGCATTTGGATTGTATAAATAATCGCGTGAAAAATTTAATAAATGAAGCTGGTTTTGGTCATGTTATAACTGTTGGAAAAATTGATATTAATCAGCATCTGGTCACTGCATTAATTAAATGTTGGAGGCCCGAAACTCACATTTCATTTTCCACACGGGGAGACAACCATAACTCTAGAAGATGTGGCCTTGTAGCTAGGCCTCAAGATTGATGAACTACCTATAACTGATGTCATTATTGGTGATATACATGTTTCTTTTTAGGCCATATTAGGGGGCATTCCACTTGATAAGTATATCAAGGAAAAAAGGATTTATCTAAACTATTTGTGGCAAAATTTTCAAGAAATTCATGTTGATGTTGATGATGTTGTGATTGCACAACATGTTATAGCTCATATCATGATGCTCATAGATGGATGTTTGATGCCAGATATATCAAAAGCAAGAGTTCATTTTATGTATCTCCTTTTGTTATCAAATTTTATAGAGGCAAGTCATTATAGTTGGGGTGCAACAGTATTAACTTCCTTTTTCGAGCTCTAGATTGGGCTGTAAAGCCTTTACAAATTGATATCAGATGATGTTTGTTATTGCTACAATCATGGACATGAGACCACATTAAATGCATTGCCGCATGGATAGATGACCTATCTAACGAAGAAGTACAATAAGAACTTGGATTTCCTCTCGCACGAAGGTGGTCTTGGCCGTTGAGCCAAACAAACATTCTCACCCATGCAATTAGATTGATACACATCATATTTCATAGACTACATATGAATGAGGTTCATTTTTTATTATTTATATTAAGTATTCCTTTGTGTTTCCTATTCATTAATAAATATGTGACAATAATAATATATATCTTGCAGTTCTTATGGACACCTTATGAGACATCTCAAATAAGGCGATTAATTAATAATGAAGTATCTATGATTGTTCGTGCTAAAGTACCTCTCATATGTTTTGCAATTGTGGAATGACATATAGTAGACAGGGTCATGAGACAATTTGGACTACGACAAAATGTTACAGATGATCCACAAAACCTAGACGAACTCCACGACATAGATATGAAAGGGGGAACAAATATTTTTAGGACTTACCATCATTGTCATTGGATTAACAAATGAAATCATTGGAATTATTATATTGTTCAAGGTGAAGTTGACCATGGTATTTTGCATGAAAATTTAAAATATACGCAACGGTATATACGTCAAACTAAACAATATATATCGCGTGATGAGACATTATCTATTGAGGTTGTAAGTTTACTTAAGAATTTTGATAAATTACTGCTATTATTGTTCATTATTATTTCTAACTTCGTAATTCTTAATTTACAGTATTATTCTGGTCATCATCGCCATCAATCACATGTTGAACACACTGTACCTCTAATGAATGTTTCTAGTTATATGTCCCAATATCATCAATCATATTTATCAATCATCGAGCTTCTCTAGATATATGCCTCAAGGATGTCAAAAAAGTTGTCAAACATAAGAATTCTCATCATATATGTCTCAACACTCATTTCAAGTTCTTTCTACCTCAAATGTTTTTGAAGGACTTTCATAAATGATTGGTACCACTTTCAATACTCTGCAATTTGCATACAACCCACCACCATCGAGCTATTGTTATCGTCCATCATTACCTACTCAAATGCATGACATGGGTCATGAGGACAAGGATGAAGATGATGATAAGAACAATACCAACAATAATGATGATGATGATGATGATAATGATGGTCATGATGGTGATGATGTTCCTCAATAACAACAAATAGTTACACGTCATTATCCTAGAACAAGAGGAGGAAGAGGTCGTAGAACAAGAGGATAACAACCACCAACAAATCAAGTGTAATAATATGAAAAGAACTTGAGACATATCCAGAAGAACTCCTTATGGGACATCATCCCACTATTAATATTTTGTTAAACAAATATATGTAGTACATTTTTTTATATTTTATTTAAATTTAAGTCTTTTGTATTTTTTATTAATTTTAAAAAATAATCCTTAACATAGTAAAAAAATAGAAAATATATTAAATAAAATAATATTCAAAAAATATAGAAATTATTAAATAAAATAATATAAAAAATTTAGAAAATATTAAATAAAACTAAAAAAGAAAACATACATAAAAAAATAAAAAAAAATCCCTTACAACTTTAAAATTGTGTTAAAAAAATTGAAGTTATAAACTTTTGTAGACTTTAATAAAAAAATTTAAAAAAGTCATAACACATTTTACTACTTTCAATTTAGGAGTTTAAATCACCTTATAATTTATCAATTTCTTGGTATTAATTTAACTTTTACTTCATTTGGTAATTTTGAAAAGAATTGTCCCCTTTCCGTCATTCCCCGATGCCCATATGGAGTCAAATTGTTGATTTATGTATCTTGTTTAATATTTATATTTATTTTCAAAAAATACAAAAAATATGTAATCAATATTTTTTTATTTGAAAAGGTGAGAGATAAAAAAATATTGAATGAAGTTAATATTTAATATTTTTATAAATTATTGTTTAGAGAATTTTTGTAAAAAAGTATATAATAATGTTCTTTATTAAATTGATATTATTGAGTAATATAGTAAACATATTAAATAAATAATATTTAATATATGTTATGAATTTTTTTCATTATTTAAAAATATAAATATTATATTTTTAATATAATATATATTTTCATTGACTATTTTTTTCTAAATCAATCCTAACAATACATATATTATGCAATAGTGATATCCGTTTCTCATTATGTTAACAATAATTATGTTATATTTTATTTTAAAAAAAGTACTTATATATTATTTTCACACATTAACCTTTATTTCTTTTTAAAAATATATATATAATTCTTCGATTTTTATGTTAAATTATATACGAATTATCTTAAAAATAATAATATAATGGATATCACTTATATAAGGTACATATAATTTCTAGATTAAGTAAAATTGAAGTATTTAATCAGTATAATTATCTCATGCCCAACACTTTTTTTTTTTAAGAGTGAAAGAGACATGCCATCCGTCTATGTACGGTGGTACCCACCAATTTTCTTTGCCCCATAAATCAAGTAATGGAATTCTAAGTCAAAACTTGGAGTTGGACTCACCGGCTGCTATTTAAAAATTTAGTAAATTTACGCACTTCATTCTTCCACATATAATATAATCATATATTCATATATTCCGTATAAGAGCTTATGTTATTCATAATTTTGAGTCAACAGATCAGTTTTCTGTTAGGTGATTAAATTGAAAAGTTTTGTTGATTAAAGAAAAGTAAGAGGAAATTTATAAATATATATTTTATATACAATATTTAATGTTTCAATGTTTTAAAAGAATGAAATTAAAATTTAATATATATTTTAGTTTTACATCAACATTCAATTACACATAATTATCATTTAAATTATTTTAAAATAATTATTTTATGAATCAATAAATTTACTATGATAAATTATAATTAGATAATTATATAATTTTTTCTCAATAAGAGTTTAATGACATATAATTTCACATGAGAACGAATACCATGTAGCTATATAAATCGAGCTTTTAAAATGTATCACTCAAACTATGGACAATACCATTTTAGAATATAGTTCATAAATTGACAGAGAAAAAAAAAATCACATTCACTCAAACAGTTGTTACAGACAAAATATTATGTTCAAACAATGTCAGATATTTGTAATTGTGGCAAACATGTTAGCCGCATATTTCCACACCCCACATGTCAGTTATAGCTGTTACATGAGTGAGGTAAAAAAAAATTAACAACCCTAAATAATTCAAATTTAAACAGGACATTGATCCACTTGAAATATTCAAATATTCAAACTAACCTGCTACACCTAATGTCACTTTGTTAATAAATTATGGTTTACTATTTCCGCAATGTTTAATATAAGTTGGTTTCCTTTTCTTGTTTGTTTTGAGTTTTTACGAAGTTTCTTTGTTTCTAGAAATGTCAGAATAATTCTTACTCGAAGAATAAAAACTGTTGCCCCCACCACAAATACAATTTTTTCTTTGCATGTGGGACTCTGATGTTCTATCAAGTTGGTTTTCCTTAAAATTTTAGAAATTATTCCATACTCAGAGAGTTATATATAACATCTATTTTTTGACAGTTAATGCATAAATTAAAAAATAAATAATATTTTTGTTCATATTAAATTACTTATATTTTCTTAATTTGTATTACTCTCTTATTTTTACGTTATAGTTTTTCTCTTCCTTTTAACAAGGATAGATGTAAGGATATAGTTGAAAAAATAATAATTAATATTTTCTTAAAAAGTTTAAAAATAATAGATAAAAAACAAAAGATTTCTTATTGAAAATAATAGAAACCCATTTGTTATTGCTTTTTTCCCTGTTTGAAGAACTTATTTAAACTTATCTTATGACATAAATAATTATGTAAGTAATTGTGAGATTTTATAAAAATATCTTATATTATGCTGATAAGTTTCTTTCATCATGTTTCAACAAATCTTTCAAAAATATTAATGAAAACAACTTTCATTTTACAAAAAAAAATTAAAAAACAGTTTTACCCTATTCCTCCGTTAATTATAAAAACAACTTATTCTTTAATAAAAGCTTAACATAATAAATACTTATTTAATTAAACTGCTGATTTAAAGCAACCTTATCAATTTGCATCTGAATTTAGGTGAGAAATGAACCTACCCCTTTGCACCATTAAAGAAACCAATTAAGAGACCTACATCAATAGGGTCCCTACGAAGTAGCACCATCGTCTTCATTTGTCCATTGATTGTGGTTGTGGGGGCAAAGAAAGAGCAATGGACGTGAGACACAGGGAACTTGAGAAGTAAATAAGAGGATGCAAAAAACCAAATTTCTAGTGTCACATGAGTGGACTATTTTGTACAGGCAAGGCCCAGTCAAAATATGTGGGCCAGATTTTTGCATCCATATTTGTCGCCCACATAGAGCTAGATCTTGAATTTGACACTTCCAGCTGGAAAATTATGTGGAGATATTTTGTATGAAATAAATGTAGAAAATTAGTGTCTAAAAGTTTTTTAGATTGTGACGTGTGTTTGGAATGGCGTTGTTTTCTACAACAGAAATTTTTAGTCATTAGTTTTAAATTAATCAAAATGAGGATTCGGAAGGACCATTCAAAGGAAAGAGGGGAGAAAGAAGCAAGTAGATCGCTTTAATTTCTTGTAATAAGTTTTTGTCAATTTTCGTACTGAAATTTCATATTATATGGAATTTCTATTTCTGAAAATAAAGGATATAACAATGAAACTTCATTTTATTCAACATCGTTTTCTTTTTAATTTTTCTGTATACATTTATTCAACATCTAGATATTGTTTAATTTTGAAATGAAATTTGAGCCATACATGGAGATCATGGCGTAATGAAAACTTTGATATGATTTGCTCATTCCCGCGTCAAGTGATGAGCATTGTAGTACTATAGTGTCATTTTTGTATATATATATATAGAGAGAGAGAGAGAACAATACGTTTTGTACTAGTGTGAATCAATAATTTAAAGTGTCTGTTTATTTTTTTAAGAAAAAATTAATACTTTTTCTAATTGAAAGATCAAATATCTATTTTCTTTTAAAAAAACTATAATAATCATGTACTTACAAAAAACATAATTTGTTAGTGTTTTTCTTATAGAAAAATTAATTACACCTTTTTTTCCTCCTAGTTAATTCCATAAATCCTAAATTACAAACCCTAAAAAGTCTAGATCTAAGCTTTTTAATAAACATGTTTGGCCTTATATAAGCCAAGCTACACACATTTGATAGGTCACCTATATATTTTCAACAATCAAACACGAATTAATTGCAAGAAACATACATGTATTATAAATCAATTCAAGAGGTATAAGGAAGAAAGACCTCTAAACAATCAAACATTTGATTTACCAATCAACAATAGAAATTAATAACACTTTCAGGTATTCACAACCCACCTAAGTTGAAAAAGTATAAAATCCCTACTCAATTTAGTCTACCTATAGCTAATGTCATTCATACAATTTTTTCTTATAATTTTTGGACTCAAAGATCATTTACTAATCCCTGAACTTATGAGAGAGAATAAAACCATTTAATTCATGTTAATAACAGAATATAATTGTTATAAATGAGATAGATAGATAGAGGAACGCAAAACTCACGAGGGAAGGAGATGAATGTAAGGGAGAAACATGGTGAGGTTGTTCTAGTAAAGGGGAAATGTGCTCAAGGGGAGGTTTTGAGTGATGTTGCCTGGAGAGGGGGAAGGGAGGTGTAAATATGTTCCAGGAGAGCCCTCAGTAAACTGAATGAAGGATTGGAAATAGTGAAATATAGAAGGAATGACAGGATGAAGTTTGTGTCTTTCTTCTTCACAATCTTCCCAAACCCCAGGGCAAATGCATCTTAAGGCCGGTTTCAGTGGTTATTGACGTGTGAAGGACATATTCATTGCGGAAAGAAGAGACAAAAAGGGAAAAAATATGGTTTCGTTCATTTCTTCAACTTTTGGAATGAAAAGGAATTTGCAAGGGTGTTGGATAACATAACTATTGGTAGTCACAAACTACATGTAAACATACCTAAATTTTAAAGGTCTTAGGGGAGATACCAAAATGGAAACCAAAATAGGGGAATGAGTGGTAATAAACCCTTTCGAAACAAAGGCGTTCTACTACGTCCCCCACTTATTCTGAAACTTACACAACGACCTCAACAATGGCCATCTAAGATCACAGTTAGAGATCAAAACTTTGACAACAATATGGTGTAGAGCAGGGGTGTTCATCAACCGATTTAAACCGATGCAAACCACGGTGACCGAACCGAAAAATCGATAATTGAAAAATCGAAAACCGAAAAAAAACCAAAAATCGATCCAATCTAAACCGAAAAAAATTGGATTGGATTGGATCGGATTTGAAAAAAATTTCCAACCGAATGGATGATCAAATGACCAAACCGAAGGGATTGGATCAGATGGTTTTTTGCTTGAAAATCGATCCAATCCAGACCGCAAACAACCCTAGTTTAGAGGGTGAAGCAAAATAATAGACAAAGGAATGAAGAGGAAGAATGGAAAGGGATGGTGATCAATATCGAAGCAAAGGACAACAATTGGCTGGAAAAAAGCTGGGTGGGAGTACTCTTAGACCTGAAGATGTTTAAGAAGATAGACAACTTATATGTTATGGATGGATGGGAGGAAGTTAAATTTAGATACATGGGAGTGGATCTTTTGTTATTGCTGGCTTAACAAATGAGAGGGGAAATTATTTGGTGGCACAACAAAATGAAAACTTTCTCTCCACCTTCAAATCTATCCAAAAGTGGCAGAAGGATATAGTGTCAGCAAACCGATTGGGATGGGTTAGGTGTTTTAGGGTGCCTATTCTTGTATGGGGAGAGGAATGCTTTTCTCAACCCATTAGTACCTTTGGCAAGCTGATTGATATGGCTGAAGAAATGAAGACCTTTTTCTCGAGTAGATGTAACAAGAATCCTCGTGTATATGTTGTTGCCATAGTTTATGCAATTAGAAGTGTGAGTGAGAATCAATTGAAATGTTTGTTTGGTAAGAATGGTGGAAGAACATGCTTTTTGAACTCATCACTATGTTTGTATGTGAAGTAACAAGTCAAACCGGGAAGATGAGTCATGCTTTGGAAGTGAAATGGGGATAAAGGCCAGGGTCGTATATGTCGGAGTGCTCGTTAAAAGGTGACTGGAATGAAACCTGTGGCAAGGTGCAGATGAGCAGAACCAGCTCGATCAAAAGATGGTCAAAACAAACTCTGGGAGGAGATGGCAAAGGAAAACAAAAAGAACGGGAATAAGATGCGTGAGGTTTTTTCTATCACATTGCCTTGGGAGTCAGTAAATGTCATAGAAAGCACACAAGGTGATGTTGATAGGGTAAGGTTGGTCGACAAAAGCAGCAAAGGAGGGGTAAGTAGACTTCATTAACGGGTAAATGGTGAAAAGGGATTGAAAAAAATGCTACTATAAGAGGAAAAATGAGATGAGGAAGGTCTAGGGGATCTGATGATCGTTGGGATCAAGGTTGGAGTTGGTACGAGCAAAGTAGGTAGAGAGGAAAGGTCTCTCAACATGACTGTTGAAAAAGAATTTTTGAATGTGAATGCTACTAAGCCTCAACCATGTATGGCCCAACAAGGTTCTAAATAGAATTAGATCGAAAAAATAGTGGACATAAAAGCCTACTTTGAAGCAACCCCCAATTATAGCCATCTGAAAATCCTTCCATGCAATTATAATAAGTTTGGTGTGTTAGCTAAAAATGGGCCTCTTTATGGGCTAAGGGAATATGCGTCTAAGGGTGGACCAATATATGTGAAGGCAAATGAGGGTGGTCACATTAAGAAGGTTGATGCTCATATTAAGGGAGTTATAAGAAGGCCTATTCATGGGCTACATCTATTCACTTTCGTATAGCCTCGTACACTTTTGGAGCCAACATGCATCAGTCTAACATTAAGAGAAGAGAAAGGGCACATAGACAGGGGAGTCTCTTTTCAACAACTCTATTCTTGATTGCCATATTCAAAATTGTAATAAGGCATTCTGGCTTAAAAATGATGTGGGAGAAGTTAAATGAATTATGGAGATTGGAAATAACATAAGCGTCACCTTTATGAACAATAAGGAGGAAGTGATTCAAAATTTGGTTGAGTTGAAGCATAGGGATGTGAAGTTAAAAAGGGGATAGAGAGGAGACATTAGTGTAGGCAACCGTGAAAAGTCTTTACGAAGATATTGACATTTAATGTTAGGGGTCTTGGAAGGAGGTTGAAAGTAAAGGGTGTTAGAGAATTGGTGGGAAGATGGGAGGTGCAATTTTTATGTTTACAATAAACAAAAAGGAAGTCATTGATAAGGAGATATGATTTGCAATGTGGGGTGACGATGATGTTATGTGGGAGATGTGCCCATCCATTAATTCTGAGAGTAAGGAAGTTTTTTGTTTCAATAATTCTTTTAGAGGTCGTGGTTATATTGGAGTAGGGGTGTGGAGAGAAGGGAATGTAGATGTCACATTGGTAAATGTATACTCACCATGTGATATGGAAGGAAAAAATGAGGCTTTGGCATGAATTGAGAAACTTCAAAGCGTCATCTAGTACATCAAGATGGTATTGATAGGTGATTTTAATTGTATAAGGAGTAGCGGTGTAAGAGTGGGTGAAATAATAGCACACAAAGTAGTAGATGAAAACAATAGGAATACCCACAATAACCAAGAGGGGGGGTGAATTGGTAAAAACTTGGTCTTTTAAAATTTCTTTACAAAATCATAGTAATGATCTTAATCACTTTAAAACCAAAAAAAGCTTTTATTCAATCAATTCACTCAGCTCAAGAAATCAATAGCTCAAAAACAGAACTTATGAGTAATGATAAAAATACCAAGAACAAATGAACAAGATAGCTAATAAAGATTAAGGAACAGAAAATCAACACAAGGATTTATATTGGTTCACTTCTCAAGAGAAGCTACATCCAGTTTCTAATCAACACTAGATTAGAGTTCCATTATTGTAAATTTCAGTTCTTACAAGCTTTATTACAATCACTCTTTATCAACCCTAGATAAAGACAAGAAATCTAAAATCCTATTAGACTTCAAGCAAACAAGAACTAGAGAACACTACTATGTTCTTCCTAGAGAACACTACTCTAGACAAGCCTCAAAAACAAATTTACAACAGCACCCAATTACAAAAATTGCAAAACAAATTTACACCCAAAAAGAATGGAGAGAAACAACCTGATGATCCAATGATTATGAATGCATATGAGTTACCAATCAAAGTTGAATGAACAAATGAATTTCAGAACATGCTCTCCTATTCTTCTTTGAAAACTCTTGCCCAAGAAATCATTCAAAAACTCATGAAGATTAAGAAGTGGGACAAGAGGTTAGGAAACTCAGAAAAATACTTTCAATCTTGGTGAAGGCTTGTGTGTAATCAGAAATTCGAATTACTCAGGTTGGAAAACAAGACAAGTCTCACTTCTATTTATAACAAAACTTTGTAACTAACTATAATCGATTAAACGCGCTCAATAATCAATTAAAACGCCTTGTGTAATCGGTTAAATTGCCATTTTAATCAATTAAAATGTTCATAGGTTTTTTGGGTTTGAACAACAAGCAAAATAATCGATTAAACCAGTAACTTAGTATTTCTGAAAAGCCTTGTGTAATCGATTACAAGAAATGGTAATCGATTAAAGCAGTGAAACAAGCTTTTCTAAGAGTCTTATGTAATCAATTACAATAAATGGTAATCGATTAAAGCAGTGAACCATGAGTTTCTTTTAACACTAAATAATCGATTACAAGAAATGGTAATCGATTAAATTATTCTTCAAAGCTTTTCCAGATTCAAAGACGAACAAAATAATCGATTAAATAGTAGTGTAATCGATTAAACCAGTGGTATTTGTATTTTTCCAAAAACATTGCTTCTTTGGTTCTTTTATCAAACATTGTTTTAATTCTTTGTGAAAAACATTTAGGCATGTAAATGATTAAATGCATGCAATGCAAGGATCAATCAGATTGGCCTCTCGGAACACTTCATTTGATTTACATTCTTCCAAGGCATTCCAAGGCATGTGAAAAGCACAAAACAATCCTTCAAGTCCCAAGCTTCAATGCTTCAAGATGCTCCCCCTATATCCAACAGTAGAGAGATGAATGAATTCAACTATTTTATTGAAGATATGGACCTAGTTGGCATTCCCCTTGTTGGTGGAAGTTTTACTTGGTATAGACCAAATGGAAAGGAAAAAAGTAGAATTGATAGGGTTTTGGTCACATAAGAATGGTTGCACTCAATATGTTCTAAATCGGAATATTTCGAATCATCTCCTAATTGTGGTTAGAAACAACATATGTGATTGGGGCCCTAAACCTTTTACAGTACTCAATTATTGGTTTCAACACAAGAATTTTCATGGAGTGGTGAAGAAAGCTTGGTCAAGTTTAGTGGTGGAAGGGTGGGGTAGTTTTTCCTTAAATAAAAGCTTAAAGGAGTGAAGGAAGATTTAAAATAGTGGAATGTGGAGGAGTTTGGTATCTTGAAAATTAAGTTAAGGAATATTGAGAATGATCTCAATGCATTGGACATTCTTGAAGAAGAAGTGGACCTTTGTGAGCAAGACTTTATGAAGACACTACTACAACTTCAAGAGGATTTTTGGAGGGTGGCTAAATTGAACAAAAATGTATTGTGTCAAAAGTCAAGGGTGAATTGGCTTAAGGAGGGTGATTGTAACTCTAAATTCTTTCATTCCATCATTAATTGGAAATGAAAGAAAAAATTGGTAAAAGGTCTTTTTGTGGAAGGTGTGTGGATTGAGGATCCTATGATGGTTAAGGGAGAAGTCAAAAAGTACTTCATTGGGGTTGAGAAAAAGACCAAAACTTGATGTGGGTGGAGTTCCAATATATCTTTCTTGACGATAACTTGTTGCTTTTCTCGGAATTTAAGGAGGATGGAGTGAAAGATGTAATTTGGGATTATGGAAGTTCTAAGAGCCTGGGAGCTGACGAATTCAACATAATTTTCATTAAAGAATTTTAGGGAGTGTTGAAATAAGATATTTTGAGATTTCATAAGGAATTTCATAGATATGGAGTTCTCCTAAGAGGTACCAATTCATCATTCATCTCCTTGATTGGTAAGTGTGATAATCCACAAAACTTAGATGACCTTAGGCCTATTTCCCTTGTCAATTGTATGTATAAGATATTAGCCAAATTGTTAGTTAATAGGATGAAAAAAGTTGAGTTCAATTATTGGTGCAAGATAAAGTGTTTTCTAAGTGGAAGACAATTGTTGCATAGTGTTGTGGAGGCTAATGAGTTGTAGATTATGCAAAACAAAAAAAGAAAAATTATCTCCTATTTAAAGTTAATTTTGAAAAGGACTATAATTCGATTTCTTGGAAATTCCTCCTATATATGCTTCATAGGATGGGATTCCATGAAACATGGATTAAGTGGATAAAAGGGTGTCTTGATTCCTCTTGGGCTTTGATGTTGGTTAATGGAAGTCCAACACAAGAGATTAAGTGCCAAAAAGGTCTCTGTCAAGAATATGAGAGGTTTAGGGGTATGTGTAGAAGCAAGAATACGAGAGGTTTAGGGGTGAAAAATATTTTGGTGTTTAATGAAGCGTTGTTGGGAAAATGGAGGTGAAATTTTTTCCATAATCAAGAAGGTGTTTAGAAGGAGGTCATAAAATTAAAATATGAAGGATGACATGGTCTTTTAAGAGAGGAAAGCATGCATTGGAGTCTTTGTGGCGGAGGGATTTGAGGAAGGTATGTGGTAGACTTAATGAAGAAAAGTGGTTTTTGAAGTAAAAATTGAGTTGATCGATGATAGGTGAGGGTGATAAAATTATATTTTTGTTGGATAAATGGGTGAAGGGGGAATGTCTAGCAAACTTGTATCCAAGATATATTATTTCTTATCTCAAAACAAAAGGAAGAGCTTATTGGTGGTATGTGTTTTTGGAGGGGGGATGTTTGGAGTTGGGAGCTCAAGTGGCGAAGAGAGACATTTGAGTGGGAGAGTGAGCCTATTATTCAATTAACAATTTTTTTTATAGAATGTGCAAGTACATAAGCATGAAAATGACAATTGGTTTTGGTTAGAGAATACATTGGGCTTATATTCTATGCACTCTGCTTATGCTTTCCGGTGTATTAGTGTTGATCAAGGTACTTTAGAGGAAACTCTTAAGGTGGTTTGGCAATTAAAGATTATGAGCAAAGTTACTTTTTAATTGGAGACTTATATATAAGGGATAAATTGCCTACTTAGGATAAGTTGGAGATAAGAAATGTCATCACAAATGCTAATGACTTGCAGTGCCCTTTTTGTCATCAAAAGTAGGAATCTTCATTCCATATTTTCCTTTTTTGCGACATTATGAGCAAGGTATGGTGTTCTTGTTTTATGTGGATTTCACCTGAATTTGCTTAGGTGTTGCCTGGTTCTTTGGAGGATCACTTTTGGATGGTTTCGGGCTTTGGTAGATTTGTTTCGGAAAGTTTTGGTCAATAATATGGTGTGCGATCACTCATGTGGTTTGGATTTCAATGGTGGAGGAGGTATATCATGGTCTTGGCTTCATTAGTTGAGTCCAGGTTTCAACTATTCCTTTGTCCAATGGAGTAATAATATAACTACATATTTGCTTGGTTAAGGGGTTGTCATATGCATGAGAACCGAATTGGAAGTAATCTTATTCTTAGTGAGAATGTTAGAAATTTTATCCTCTAGCTTTGTTATAAAACATACTTATATGTGAGGGTGATCTACTACAAGATTATATATGGCAGGGGTGTTATTTGCATACAACATGAGATCTTAGACAAGGGGTTCCGTAGTATTTGTCTTCTTTTTTGGGAAAAAATATATTTTAACCTGTATGATTTGTGTATTTTTTTGTTCCACTGTTGTAACTCTCTTTGGTGCCTATGGTTCCATTTTAATCACAAAGTTGTTTGCTAATTTAAATAAAATGTCATTCAAGCGAGAAGAGAAGAACTCTTGCTTCCCCTTACTTCAAAAGAAGCAAAACACAACAAAGCAACACTCTTCTCGACTTTAGCTTATGACTATGATTGGACTTTGTGCAATGATCCTTCCAATGGCTCTACAATGGCATGGTAATCAAGAAAGGCAAAGGAAAGGGTTTTGAGGTTTGTGCATAGAAAGAAACGAGAGACTCTTTCTCTTTTTGGTAAAAGCTTATGCTTAACAAATGCGTTAGGGGAAACTAACCTCCTTAGGCCTAACACAGGTACTTTTCAATTTTTTTGGCATGTTAATTATAAAAACCCATTTTTAACTCCCATAATCATATATCCCATAATATAATTCATTTAATTTTTTTATGAGTTTAATTGATTTAATTAATCATTAAAATCTTTTCACAACAATATATATATTTAAGGACTCATTTAGGATGATTTCAAGTTTTTGGATTATGATTTTCAAATATAATTGTTGAAAAAGTCAATTTGACAAAAACATAGCTGAAATGATTTTTTTAACTCAATTTCAAAATATTTTCTCCTTCATTTTAAAAACCATGAAAAATTATTTATGAATTTGGTTTTTTGTTTTAAAAAAGTACATTTTCCTTACAGCTAACCATGACCCTTTGCTACAACCACCCCCACCATAATAATCATACCATCAACATTAGTACCACAATCATTGACACCATCATCGACATTATCATCATCATTGATACCAACACCACTACCACCATCATTGTTGTCACTATTATCATCACCGACATTGTTACCACCATCACTATTAGCATTAAAACCACCACCTACATTAGCGTCATCGCCTCCACCATCATCACCATTGGTATCAACGTTGATGCAACCACCAACACCACTCATCACCAACCATTATACTGACATTGTCACCACTATTTTTATTGTCATCATCACAGTCACTAACACACAAATAGACTCTTAAACTATTTTTAATATAATACGAAACTTCCAAAATAAATTTATTCTAAAACTAAAAATTAGAGAGAAAAAACTAAAACCAAAATTTTAAAACTATTTGTTGTTTATAAAAAAAATTAAACTTACAACTAAAAATCACTCAACCAGGGCCTAAATTTCTTAATTTTAATAAAAAAGAGTTAAAAATGGATTTCTAAATACTACCTTTTGATTGAAATATAAGAAGAAAAAAAACATATGCATGATGAACTAAAATATAAATAATTTTAACTAAATCTTTTCTATTTAATTGATACTATATCTAAATATCATTTATTTAATTAAATTTTTATTTTCAACAAAATTCTGTTTTTTATCCTGTGCAATTAAATTAAATATAAATGAAAATTTAAAAAATAAATTATTTTATCGATATTATAAAATTAAATGATATTAATTAATTTTTGAATGGATGTAAATGAATTTTTTTCTTGTATTTATGTGCGGAGTGGGTAGGATGTAGTTAAAATTTAATAAATTCAATTTATATCACTTGTGTCAATTAATGTTTTTTTATATCTTACAAAATTTGAATCTTCTACAATAAGAAATATAAAGTAAATCATTTGATTTTTTAATTAAAAAAACGTTAATATTCTAACACGTTAATTATTTATCATGTATATAGCTGTAAAATAAGAAAATATAAAGTAAATAATTCCAATTGTTAATGGAAAAATCGACCATTACTATTCTAACACATAAATAATGTATATCAATCATTAATTTTTTTCATTAATAACTAAAATTACTAACTTATTTGTTTTTTTTAAATTAGCATTTACGTGAATCGTCAAAACATACACTAATTAATCTAATCGTTAAAAAAATATAACTTTATTTCAAATTATAGCTCACAAGAAGGTTAAAATGGTTAAAATACAGACTGATTAGTGAGGGATAAAAATGGCAAAGAATTGGAAGTGGGGCCATGGAAAACTTCGTGGAAATCCCTGTCAGAAAGTCAGGATGATGTCTTTGGGTGAATCATCAAAACAAGCAAGTGGGTCGGTGGCTTGTCCTTTGTACGGCCGTACGGTACTACGGAACCACTACTTCCCTTTAGACAACTACGCCAAACCAATCCTCCGGCCCCACCCCCCATTTCAACCACGCGCACTCAACGCGACTCCATGCACGCGCCACACCGTTGGCTGGAAGATGGTAACCCACCCCCACCTGTTTTTCCGTTCAATAAATTCAAATTTGTTTTTATTTATTTATTAAAATACATTTCATTATCTGTGTTGATTTTCAGTATAATAAAATTTAATTAGAATATGTTATCAGTGTATTTTTTTTAAATATACTCTGTTTCTTAAAATTTGAGGTTTTTTTCAATTTTTAGACAAAAATGGATTTATCTAAAATTTTAAAGACTAAAAATATAATTAAGCTATTTTTTCTCTTTTATATTTTTTATTGATATTTATTTCTTTATGTGTGTTGATTTTTTTATTATAATAATGTTTTTATTAGAATCCATTATCAGTTTTGAAAAATTAATCTATTTTATAATCATATATTACTATATTTGAAAATATTATTCACTTTTATAATAATTATTTTAAAAATGATTTTATAATGAATAAAAAAGTATTTTTTAATGATAAGAAGCATATAAAATGAAAAACACTTACTATTGATTTGTAATCAATTACACTCAGTATATTTTAATTCAAATTACTGATTATCTAACAACTTCATTACTTCTCCCTCATGAGTGTATACTGTTGAGTTGCAAAAACATTATGTAAAAAATATATTGCGGGAAAGATTAATTTTAGGAAACTTATCGATATATACGGAAATAGTAGATTGTCAAGTTACATTCTTAGCTCATTTTAAGAAAACAAAGGTATAACTTGTTATTATATCTTGTCTAGAAAATAAATGAGCATATGTTAGTAACTTTGAAGCATAATTTTTTAAATTCAAACATAATTGCTTTTCATAAAACATGGTCTTGAGAAAATATTAAATAAGTATTTTCTAATTATTATTATTATTATTATTATTTGATAGAGATTATACTGACATCTGTATTATTAGGTTGGTCTGGTTAAATTTTGGGAAATTTTTTTTATGATGTAACTTTTTAAAAGGAAAATTTCGACTTCTATTAAGTACTTATATTTTGTTGATATTTTTACTAAGTACTATTATAATGGTTATAAATATTCAAACGAACATGCTCTTCTATGTCTATTTCTTTGTTATACTTTGCCTCATTTAATTTTTTTTTTACATAGAAAACAGTTTGTTGGCCTTAGCCGAATAAGTGGCCCTTGGGACTGCGAAGTTGCCAAATATATTTTTATCGTGTGATTCCACGAAAGACTAAAGATAAGTTCCTTTATTTATTTTTTTGGTCATACATAAAGTCTTGGGACGAGCCCACAGAAAGTGGTTGCTTTTGTGGTAGGACAGCACACCACTGCGTGTGGCCATATAAGTTCCTTTTGAGCAGACAGTGACGAGGGACTGTAAAGGAAGGAAGACACCTCAAATTTGTAGGCAATGGAAATGAACAAAACATGCATAAACATGTAGCATTGTAGCCAAAGGGGCTCATAAATCTGATAGCAACAATTCGATCTTCTTGAGTCTGTGTCTCCTAGATTTTTAATATAATAACATTTCTCTATGCACTACTTACAATGATGTGTAACTTTTTTTAAAATTGGTATGTAACATTTTTTAGGAATTGATATGTAAATCTATGATTGATAAATTTTTCTATTTTTAATATATTAATGAAGGCTTGTACTTTTAATTTTTCAAATATTACATTTGGAGAATTATATTAGTTTAAAAAAATTTGAATTGTTGTTGATCGCAATACCAACAACAATTAAGTCCCTCAATTTTCTCTCATTTACAAATAGGTCTCACCACCCATATTCCTTTCAATATTTAAGTTATTAATTTTCTCATAATTCAAAAATATTCATTTTATTATTCATTAATCATTATTGTCATAAAAATAATAATTTACTGCGTGAACACAACAATTAAATCAACACAGTTATATCATTTTGTTTTAGGTCGTTGCAATTCCAATATTTTATATTTCTTGATTGGTACACTGTACTTATATCATTTCATGTCTTGTTTGTCACATCCAAGTCACACCCTCAACTAATAACAATTGTGCATCCTATAGAAGTCTCCTAGGTTACCAAGGTGAAATGAGGTTTCAAACTATTTTTGAAAGGTTTTATTTAAAAAAAAAGACTTCAAAATAAAAGGAAAGTTTTATACAACTCCAAATGAGTTGTAGGGATTGGTTAGGATACCCCTTGAGCCAATTGGGGAGGGACAATTATCTTCTTGACGTAGGGGAATAAGTTAACATTCTTCAAAAGGGATAAGAGGGAACCACTTTGATAACAAAAGTTGGTTCAACCACTTGGATTGGTGGTAGTCAGAGGTCGACCAAGAGGGACATCGAGCAAGAGAGACACCTCTTAATGGCTAGAGCTTAACCATAAGATGAGAGTTAAATGAAATATAATGATAAAAATAATCAAAATCACACAAAAACAAACAAAACCATGAGACTATAATGTGAATGTCTATGTGAGAAATGTGTATTGCCCTGTTGAGTATTAGATGATATATATGCGTAGTTGGTGATAATTGTTGTGCATAATTACATTTGAATTACATTTAACTCAACAATTATCTATTTTTTTCCTTAAATTTTGTTTAGTTTAGTCTCAATTAGTTAGAATTTAGTGTTTTATAGAACTTAAGGCTCGTAAATAAAACTTTTAAGTTTTTTCTTCTAGTTTTGTGCCTTTATCAGGGTTTTTGGAACACCAAAAGAGAAAGAGGAAGCTGTCACAACAAGGAAGACTCACCCAACGAGATATGCTCACCTAACAAGAGAGGTTGTCTAAGGAGGACATATGCTATCTTAACAATGGAGGAAGATGGTCCAAATCATCTTCATAACTTGTCTAACGAGCAAAGCTTTCTAGAAGGAAGAAATTAATTACAGAAGAACTTGCCCAACGAGTAGAGCAAACTGACGAGTGATTTTTGGTATTCACAAAGAACTCACCCAACAAGTCTTCCTCTCCTAGCAAGTAGTGTGTTCTCTAAAGTGACAAGACAAGGACCTTGGGCCTATTATAAAAGGGACATTCCCTTCAAATCAAAGAGAATCAACTTAGGGCACAAAGAGGAGCAAAAACACAGAGCACTCTAGGCTTCTTCCTTGTTCTTCACCATTTTCTCTCCTTTCACTCTTGTATCCTTATATTTTGTAAGGAAATTCATAACAATGAGAGGCTAAATCACCCATTCTTGGGGGCGTAGTGCACTAAACACTTTGATGTAATTATCTTTACTATTTATTCAATGTTATTCTTAGTGTTATTGCTTACTTTCTTTTATTATTGTCTTCTTATGATTTGATCACCTATATGTATGTTTTATAATGTCAGAGTCATTGGGAAATACTATCAGTCCTAGGAATTGAAAGTAGCTTCTAATGAACTCATGTCTAAGGATATAATGATTTCTATTAGCTCTGTTTTATCCTTGTTTTGATCCAAGTCACTTGGCTTAACTTGCTAAGGGATTAAGAGTTAAGCTAAGTGATTTAGGCACTTCTACTAGAGGATTCTTGATTAGGGTATTTTTGTGGATTAGGGTAACCCTTGAATGAGCATTGAGTAGTGAAAAATCATTAATATTGCATCAAGAGTGGTTTAGTAAGGCCAAGCACCCAACAACTTCATATATTTTGCACTTCCCCTATTTTTGCCTTCTAAGTGTTTGTGTTTTTGCTTTTGTAGTTGTACCCTGTTTTGACTTATTATTTAATGCTTGTTGACTTTATGATACTTTTAATTTCTGCACTTTAGTTTCAAAAACCAATTAACCATTTATTTCCATTGCTTAGAATTTGGTTTACACAAAGCTATTTTGCACAAACGAAGTCCCTGTGGACATGACACTCTTTCTTACCGTGTATTTACTACTTGTTCAATTTGGTTCACTTGTCAATCGTTTAACAGTTGCTAGGTGAGAGAAATGTTAGGTAAACCTATATACATTAAATGAAAATATGTGTATGTTATATGTTTTCCAAAAGGGTATGTGAAGGGGCTATGCCTCATTAAAGGTTGTAAAATTCCAAGTTTGGCAAGTATGAAAGTTTAATGAAAAAGGAGGCATGTTCTCATCCAATGTAGTAGATTAGTAATTCCCTAATGAAGGGTCAAGGTTTAAATGCTTAAGGTACTAGTGGACTTAGGCTTGATCAAGAAGGTTAATTTTAAGTACCTAAGAGAAAAGATTAAGGTATAGGGCGGTGAAATAGTGATGATATGTTTGGGTAATAGTTGTGAGGGAGTAACAAAGGAAATAGTGAGACATGAGTTAAACATTATAGGTTACATAAGTAAGAATAGTTCCTAGAAACTTAGTGGCGAGAGGGATCATGAAAGTTAAGAAAATGACCATTGACATAAGTCAATCTAGAGTCCCTAGAGAACCCATTGAGACTTATGTCTCATTCATTTAAGTTTACATCACTACTAAAAAAGCATAATTTAACATCGTTGAATCTAAGTCGATTTTCAAAAAATCGATATAAAAAAATAAGCAGTGGAATTTTTGAAATTAAGTTCAATTTCTTAAGATGGTTTTATAAAACCGTCCTTGAAAGCAAGTGTTAAAGGATGATTTTTTGAAAAATCGTCTTTGAAAACCTTTCCTATTTATGCTTTCATTTCCCTTAGTTTTCACGTGCTCTCTCATTCTCTCATGGTGCAGCTCTCTCACCCTTCCAACACCTATGCCCACGCTCTCTCCTATCTCTGAACGCATCCACACCCATGCCTACCCCACATGCCCCGCCATCGCCTCAAATCGCTTCGTCTCCTACCGACAACTCCATTTTCTATTTCCTTTCGAGATCTCAAAATGTCGAACCCTGGGTCAACATTAGAGCTTGGGCCATTGATTTTGAGCAGGCCGAGCCAACGAGGCTAAGGCACAGGCCGTGGTGGTCAATCCCCAAAGCTTACCCAACCTCAAGTAGGCCGTGAACTCCAAGCCCAAGAAGAAGAAGGGAACCACCATCACACTTTTTGAGTTCAATCATGGCGGTTTTGACCAGGGCATTACACACGACGAGTTGCTCACCCTTCCCATCAGTCCCAAGGAGCATTTTGCAGAGGAAATGGAGTTCAACTGCCTTGGCAGCAATTTCTCCTCTTATGACCGCCCTGGCGGTCGCGCAACAACGAAGGTTCATAGGGAAGATGGGGCATAATATCTTACGACAGATTGAAGAACACCTTAGGAGAAATTTTGTCCAAGCTTTATGAGGTGTAGAGTTGATTGAAGAACGTATGTCAGCCTGAGTTCTCAGATTCGGTGTAAATAGCTAATTTCATTTGAGTTATTAAAACTTTGATGTCTTTGTTATCTTGATTTGTGGTGCTTACAGAAATGCTTTATGCTTTTGATTCACATTTAATCAACTAGCAAGAATTTCATTGTTACTGATGGGTGTCTGGAAACATACTGATGGGTGTTTCCGAAAATGCTTTATGCTTTTGATTCACATTTAATCCACTTTGATAAAAAATTTCCTCTAATCATGATTTAATTCATGATGGAAGCCTATTCCATTAGTGCATTACTCTACTTCTAGCAAGTTCTCATTGAAGTTTTTTTATTTATCTTGTGAATAATTCTAAATGAGGCATTTGAATATTTGATCCATGTTTCCAACTTTGCTAGTGAGGGGAAAAAGATTCTTGTTTTTGTGGATAATTTTGAATTGTTATGTGGTAGGTACATGTGATTTTATCCAATCCATTATACCTGGACTTGCATATTTTTCTTGTTTTACATGACGTGCAATTTCCTTTATCGGCAAATCTGGGTTTGCAGAGTTGATCGATTTCAATCCAAAATGTTAATCTTTCAATACTTTAATCTGTTAAACGCATTTGTCGATTATAATAGAAATGATCACAATGACATTGAATAAGTCATTCATATTTTTAAACTTGTCATTCAAGTTGACAAGTGGTAAATATGATTATGGTAAGAATCTCTGTTACTGCAATCTTATAATATTTTATTTAATCATATTTCTAATAGTATTAACATAAAAAGAAATAACTTGGAAAGTGCATGTACATGCTTGAGTTTAAGTCCACTTTATTCCTGTGTCTCATGATCCACTGTTATCATAGCACTTTGCCATTTGTCAGAATGCATAAAATAATTGGTTAGTGTCAATTAGATTTTTTTTTCATAGCTTGAAGTTTCCTTTGATGGTAGAGATAAGAAAAATGAAACAAAAACTAATTACTTCTTGTACGTGTGTACAAGAAGTAATTAGTTTTTGAAGTTTGTTTGGGGAGAAATAGAATGGATTGAAGGAAATAAGGGAGGAGATAAGTAGAAATATTAAATTTTTACTATTTATTTGAGAGGGGAAATAGGAAGGAGGGAAATTATTTATGAAATACACTGTAAAACATCCCCCGAAAAATGGAATGAAATGCGAAGAAAATGATATTTTTCTTTCATGTTTTTGGTTTAATTTAAAAAAAAAAATTAAATTTTTTAATTCGTAGGGAAAAGGTTTATACCTCTGTTATTCCTTTGGCTTCTAGCTTTGGCAACTATAGTTTTCTCTATTGAGCATAACTCTGGGGTATGGAGTTGAATCATTTTCTGGTGTAATTCTCCTACATTCCTATGAAAGGTTTTGGCAATTGCTTAAGGATTCTACAATCAAGGTCACTTGAAATCTCTCTAACTTTAAAGCATGCTTCTTATGTAGATTCAAAAACAAGCATGTGACAAGTTCAAACCTACTTTTTACCCCGATTCAAGAAATGGTGTGATGATTACTTTTAAACCAAGGTATAATTCTTAATCCTTTTTACGAATGATATAAATATTAATTTACGAATGAATTACCTGCTATATCATTGCTTTTCTTATATCCATGACCATGAACAGTTGACTATGTATGATGACAAGACTTTCTAAGACGGTTCTACAGAAAACGATCTTAGAAAGTGTACATTCTAAAATGGTTCTTCATAAAATCGTCTTAGAAAATGTACATTCTAAAACGGTTCTTCAGAAAAACGTCTTAGAAAGTGTACATTCTAAGACAATTCTTCAGAAAATCGTCTTAAAAAGTCATTATTTAAGATAGTTTTTTACAAAATTGTTTTCAAATTCTCAATTTTTTTTTACTTTTTTAAAATAAAAAAGACATTCTAAGACGATTTCAAAGGAAATCGATGTAGAAATCAAGATTCTAAGACAATTTAAAAACTGTCGTGAAAAATGTTGATTTTCCACAACAGCAACTTCAAAGAAGATTCTTGAACCATCCTGAAATGCATTGCAGAACCGATGTAAAAGTCTTATTTTCTAGTTATAATAACCAAGATTAAATAAATAAAAGGAAAAGAAAGAAAAATTTAAATTTAATTATATTCCGTCACAAAAAGTGTTAGTGACGGAATTAGCGACGGATTTAGCGACGGCCAGAAATGGTCAAAAGGCCTTTTTCTCTGGAATTTGGCGCCTGGAGCGTGAAATTGGCGCCTGGGGCGCCATATGCACTGGAATTTGGCGCCTGGAGCGTGAAAATGGCGCTGGGAGCGCCAGAAATGTCCAGAAGTTCATTTTTCACTGGAATTTGGCGCTGGAGGCGTGAAAATGGCGCTCGGAGCGCCAAATCTCGGGCAGACACCCTATATAAAGGCTTTTGCACGAATTTGGGAAGAAAAACTTGGTTTT
>CM023955.1:35420466-35433181 GCA_013407115.1 Glycine latifolia
CATTATCAAACAATGTAGTCATCAACACCCAATTATGGTTCACATTTAGAATCAACATCAAACATCACTAAGCAAAGCATACACAACCTATTCAAGCATCTAAACAAGTCCCTAACTAATAACTTAAGTTTCAGAAATCCAAATCAAACAGGGCTTAGGCAAGATGGCGCGACTCGTGCCATATCTCGCGCTAATCGCGTGGAGTCGCGATTCTGCCATTGACACTCTGCAATTCAGTTGCCCAGACTCATACCCTTGTGCCTTCTATGTGCAATGTACATTCATAAGGTAGGAAGACTAACCTTATCGCCTGCCATGGATGTGCTAAGATGGAAGAAAATGAAATGCTCCACGAAATGAATGTTTTCCAGGAACTGAAGATTGAGGTTGAAGAGGTTTTGCAATTTGAGAACCCTAGAATGGAATTTAAGGCTTAAGAGTGGCTGAATATTGAAAGGAATTGAGGGACTTGGAGAGGATTCAGGAGAAATTTGAGGAAGGCTGAAGTTAGGCGCGATTTGGGAGTTGAAAATCCCTTTTAAAAAACTGAACTGGCACTCTCACGCGGATTGCGCCACCTCCCACGCTGATGCGTGGGTTAATAAAACAGGGATAATTGGTTCAAACTCGTGGCGCGAGTAGCGCCATGCTTCACGTGATTAGCGTGAAATGATGCAGAAGAGTCATCTGGTTTTGGTCAACTGGCGCGATTCGCGCCATGTCTCACGTGATCAGTGTGACAACTTGAATCAAGACCCTCTGGTTCGAATAGATGACGCGAGTCACACTGGTCACCACGCAATTAGCGTGAGATGACTCAAAATTTAACTCTAGGTTCGAATGGATGACGCGAGTAGTGTCAATGTTCACGCTATCAGCGTGAGATCTTCAATTATGTTACCTGAGTTCGAATAAGTGACGCGAGTAGCATGGATTACCACACTATCAGCGCCATAGATAGAGCAGTAACCCTTGAGTTCGCCCATCTAACACGACTAGCGCGAGATTTCACGCTATCAGCGTGGATATTGCAATTAGGGCTGGGTTGATTCGAATAGGTGGCGCGACTAGCGCCATAACCCACGCGATCAGCGTGAGTTATTCGAATGCTCTACAATGCTTTTTAGGAGTTTCTTCTCAATTTAAAAACCTAAGCTAAACCAAATGGACTAATAATAATCTAAAATGAAGGTTTAAGTTTGCAATTTAACACTTAAATGTAAAACCTTAACATCAACAAAAATACATCAAAATTAAATGAGTATAACTAAGCATCCATTACTAACTAAATTAAAAACTTGCAAAATTTGAAAATAACAAAAGTGAATGCTTGGATTGCATTCCAAGTAGCGCTTGTTTAACGTCGTGAGCTTGACGGAAAATTGTTACTCATCCAATGCATTTGGTGGAATGGAAACTGCATTCCTATCCACTTCACCTCCAAAATAAGGCTTCAATCTACCCCCATTCACTTTGAATGGCCTGTCATTATCTAGAGGAGAAATTTCTACTGTGCCATAGGCATAAACCTTGCACACTAAGAATGGACCAGACCATCGAGATTTTAACTTACCTGGAAAAAGTCTCAGGCGAGAATTATAAAGCAAAACTTGTTGTCCCAGTTCAAATTCTTTGAGGCGAATCTTGTTGTCATGCCATTTCTTTGTTTTCTCTTTGTAGATCCTAGCATTCTCATATGCAGCTAACCTGAACTCATCTAACTCATTTAATTCCAACAAACGTTTCTCATTAGATTTAGAGAGTTCAAAATTTAAGAATTTAGTTGCCCACAATGCTTTATGTTCTAACTCAATTGGAAGATGGCAGGACTTACCGTACACAAGTTGAAATGGAGACATACCTATGGGTGTTTTAAATGCAGTTCGGTATGCCCACAATGCTTCATCAAGTTTCTTGGACCAATCTTTCCTGGAATTCCCAACAGTCTTTTCTAAAATTCTTTTGAGTTCACACTTAGAAATTTCTACCTGTCCACTTGTTTGGGGTTGATATGGTGTGGCAACTCTGTGCTTGACTCCATACTTGGCAAGTAAACTTTCAAAGTGTTTATTGCAAAAATGTGTTCCCCCGTCACTGATTATGGCTCTCGGTACTCCAAAGCGTGTGAATATATTCTTCCGCAGGAATGAAACCACTACTTTTGTGTCATTGGTAGGTAAAGCCAGATCCTCAACCCACTTTATAATAACCCAAGTTTTTGTAAAAAAAAAAAAAAAAAAAAAATTGGCCTGTGATGAATAGTGGCGCATGGAGCGTGAAATTGGCGCCTGGGGCGCCATATGCATTGGAATTTGGCGCCTGGAGCGTGAAAATGGCGCTGGGAGCGCCAGAAATGGCCAGAAGGTCATTTTTCACTGGAATTTGGCACTGGAGACGTGAAAATGGCGCTCGGAGCGCCAAATCTCGGGCAGGCACCCTATATAAAGGGATTTTCATGAATTTTGGGAAGAAAAACTGGTTTCCCTTCTTCCCTAAGCTTTTTCCTCCATTGATGAGTTGGAAAGCTTCATACCCGCTTATCCTTTGACCTAAACACTTGATAACCAACTAGGAAAGTGATTAGAACCTCGAGATGAACTAGATCCTAGTTTTAATCTCTCGAAAAGATAGTCAATCGGAGAAATCCCGTTCTCTAGGGAATATCCTCAGAGCTTGGATTTTGAGAAGAAAGGAGTTGTTTCAGAGGCGTTCAAGCTTGGAAAAGCTATCCTCTGACCTTCCTCAATAGTCTAGAGGTAAGAAACTCGATCTTTAACCGATTGAATTGTGGAAATGATTCTGGATGAGTTATGATGAAATTTGGATAAATGAGTGAGTTGGAGTCAAAATTAGGCTTGGATTCTATTGAAAAGTATGCTCAAGAGGTTGTTCTGATGAGGTTTAAGCTTTGAATCATGAGTATTGATAAAGTTTAGTTTTGACTCTGACATCTGTATGAGTACGAAGATTGATGTTATAATGATGGGTTTGAGCCTAGGTACCTTTACAAAAGATGTTCAGGAGGCTAAATAAACGGTGAATATGTGTTGAAATAGTCGTTCTGATAAACTTGACCAGTATGGGTATTTAACTTGGTTTGTTGAAAGATTAAGCGAATATATGCTTTGAACTAGCTTATATCGAGCGTTAGAGGGACTCTAGTGCCTTGATTAGACTGAGACAAATCCTGTTGAGGATCAATGAGTCACCTATAAGGTGATGAGTTATAGTAACCTTAAGATAGAAACATAGAAGTTTAATGAAAAGGATTAACCTTGTTTTATCATTCTAACGGTTGAGGACCGTTATTGATGTTTACATGCTCTTGTGTAGGGCATGATTTTGACATCACTGGTGGTGGTGACCACGGATCCGGGAGAGCCGGTACAGTGCTAAGAGCAGGTAAGCTCTTTGTTCTTGGGAGTGTTTCCCTTGATTGTGTTCCACCATTCTCCAGAGGGAGTGATGGTTAATGTATGAAGTTATGCATGTATATTGAAATTGTGTCTTCCCATTTTGATTGAAAACATGTACTTGATGTATATGAATTGAGGTTGTGTGTAATGTGGGTTATTGAGATTCTCTGGCCAATAGAATGGACTAAATATGGACTTCCCTTAGAGCCAGAGTTACGTGGAACAACTCTAAGTGGTCAATATTGTGTATGTGATAAAACCTGAGAGAATGCACCTGTTGCAGATGAGCTTCTCTCGGAAGTGCCATATATGTCCGAGTGCGTCCTGGAATAAGATACTTGTTGCAGATGATCTTTTCCCAGGCAATACAGTATAGATATATTTATATATGTGAGTGAATCCTTGGAGAATATACCTGTTGCAGATGATATTTCTCAAGGAATATAATATATCTATCTTGTGTATGTTGTATATGAGTTGAAATATACATGTTATATGTTGTGAATTGTTGAGGGCCGTGATGGCTAAATGATACTGATGTGTTTTGTAAAAAGGGGACTGATAAACCCTTAAGACATATGTATATGTATTGTTATGGCTTGAGAGCTGTGATGGCTAGTTGAAATGCCAATTTTGATATCATATGCATAGAAGTGAACCAGGGGGAGGAAAGACCTCCAAGGACCCTGAGTTTACTGAGATTTTTATCTCACCCCGTGTGTTGGGGATTATATTTGCAGGTGAGACGCAAGGAGAAGCTGAGAGATCCCAGGGCAAGAGGCCTATGCAGGGATAGATTGTACATAAACCCTAGGCATAGTTGATGAGAGCATGTTGGCTCCATTCTTTTGTTATTTATGCCTATTGTTTTGTGGTTTTGTACCCTGAGGGGATTATATGTACATTTGTGTACAGAGAGATGCTGGCCTTTTGTCTCCGGTGTACACGGCCTTGTTGTCGCCACTAAGAGTGAGACTTCAGAAGTGTAACCGCCGTCGAGAGTCCAAGTAAGAGCGCGGGAAAGCGACAGTGATAGTGACTGTGACTACGAGACCGATAGTGAGAGTGAATATGCATGAGAGCAAGAGACAAAGTCACAGTGAGAGTGAGAGCGAGTGAGGGGAGAGTGAGGACGGATTTGAAATTCAAAAACAGAGCGAGAGGGAAGCTGAAAAGTGAGCACGACAATAAGGATTTGGCTATAAATATGAAACACAACAACGCCGATTTGTTAAGAAAATCGACGTTAATATCAAATTTTATAACATCGATTTTTGAAAAACTGATGTTAACATCAATTCATTAGCATCAGTTTTTGGAAAATCAATATTAACAAACTCACTATATTTACAAAAATGTCACCACCTGTTTGTTAACATTGGTCTTATGAAAAATCGATGTTAACATAACGATGTTAAAACTATATTTTTTAGTAATGTTTTCCTTAGGCAGATCCGTCATACTCCATATATCTTTGCTGAAGAGTTTAGAGATCTCGTAAGATGGATTCTCATCTAGGGATGTAGTTGTATCCAAGCCTTATGCTCGCATGAACATGAACGTCAAGCTCGAGGTCATAGCAGTCAAAACACAAACAAACACACCACAAGGGTAAGCTTAAGTAAATAAGCATACGAGAACATACTCCAAATCAGATAGTGTATCTCAATAATATTTTTATTTACCACAACCGTATCTTATCTTTCAAGACACATAAAATAAATCATAATATGTCACGTAAATGATAAATCCAAGCATATTGCATCAATTTGAACATATCAAACCACAAAGTTATCAACAACCAATTCGAGCACATGAAAAACAAAAGATGAATGGTTGCCACCGCGACACGAGTTGTATAGGATCCCCAGCCTCAGGTGGATGTATTTTCTGAAGGTCTTATCAAACAATCTCCACCACCCTTCCTAACATTTGTTCTAGACCAAATGCCTACTTAAAACAAATTCGCAGACTCATGTAATGTATAGATGATCACACCATGATTATAACACACACATAAAAATATGACTTTATTGCCATTTAAACGTCTCGTGGATAAGACAATGATGACACTACTTCAAGTCTTAGACCGACCCAAGTAACAATTCAACTATTAACCCCTCTTTCGTCGTCATCATGTCAACCACCACAATCATAGTCCTCCATAGGGTATTAAGTATTTTTCACCATCTTACCTAAGGTAAAAACACTAAGGAAGTTCCTTAAAAATTTCGGCCGGCCAACATTTTCTCTTCGACATTCCACGATTCCGTAGAAAAACTATTTGTTTTATTTCTCATAAACCATTTAAATTTCTTTAAATAATTAAATATAAATTTATTTTTGTCAATAAAACAATATTTGCATTTGAATTTCTTTTACAGAAAAATATAATTAGTATAAAAAATATATAAGTTGTATAAACATGGGAATGCAATTTTCCTAAGAATAAAAGACACTCGAGAATATTTTTTTATAACTTCTTGAGAAGCATGAAAATAAATATTCTCACTTTCATATTTCTTAAAGTGCAAGAGGATTCCATGAAACAAATACTTCATTAGTGTTGGTTTCAAACAAAACAAAAATAGAAAGTTTTTATAAGGTATAAAAAAGTCCTAATTTTTAATAAAATATCTATGTTTTGTTTAAGATAAATTTTAAAGGCTAATGTTGCAAAAAACAAAAATTTAATTGTAATTTATCGATATTTAATCTTTCGTTTCCATTGCTACTAGCCTACTATATATAGCTTTTAAGACTTGCGGCGTGCCATATCATTTTTTCTTGAACTTTCTTTATAGAAAAAGAAACGTATTGCTTATTAAAAAATGAGATGAAAATAATGAATTGTCTATCAATCTGAGGTTGACTCTTCACAACGCAAATTAAAGGAACACACAAGTCAATAAGTACGTTATTTCAAAGTATATAAGCTATCAAAGACTACTTTTGCTAATATGTTTCTGTTATAAAATTTCATTCGAATTAAGAATATGACGAAATATTCCTTCTAAAATTTAGTTTATCATTTTTACTTAACTCTCGGATTTAGTTCGTTTAAAAAAAACTCTCGGAATGAGTTATGGCCAATAAATTTTTAATATGATATTAAATTTTATCTAATTTTAAAACTGAATTACTTAAATATTTAATATTTTAAACTTCTCTCTCTCTCTCTCTCTCTCTCTCTCTCTCTCTCTCTCTATATATATATATATATATATATATATATATTAAATTTCTCACTCAAAATGTATAGTTATAGAGGTAAAAAAAGAGTGTTTGAAAATGTACCATATTAAAATATGGTTGAAATATTTCTTAAGAGATCGTAAAATGACATAGATCAATTCACTCGGAATTATTTCATCTTAACTAATAGATCTTGTATGTATTTATAATTGTGTTAAATGATTAAAATGATAATTTGCCGCCCATGTGATAAAGGATACTTGTAAGTTACAAGTATCTTTTCTCTCAACTAATGAAATTAAGACAAACTCACTTAAATGTCATTAACATTCAACTTTTTTGAAATTGCTTATTTTTGGACTTTCTTTTCCCCTTAAACAGTATGCTATGGGTATTCGATAGCATTAATTTCCTTCTTGTATTTTTTTAGAGGAATTTCCTTGTTGTATATCGAAAACACCAGGATACTCACCTCAATGAATATTTAACATATGATTTTGAATTTAAATACTAAATATTTAGACATTAATTAAGTTTAAATTTGAAAATGTGTGGTTTAATTAGTTAACCCTAAGGCTTGACGCAAGCAAATTCTTGCACGTCAAGATTCATTTCACATTGTTTATACGTTTGTATAAATATATAATAATATATATCATTTGAAGTCAAACACCAATTCCATTTCTTTCTTATGATTCTAACATTTATCGGTCCAATTCAGAAAATGAAAGGTACCCTCACTACAAAAAATGCTAGAGGAAGCAATCCAATCTAAAACCTTAATGCATGATTTTCTTTCAACGCGTTCCCACGCATTAAATGGCACATGGTCATCAACTACAGTGGAATCTTAGCAGGGCCGACTCAAAGGTAAGACAGTCCAAACCTTTGTTTTAGGTTCACCAATTTTTTTATTTATTATTATTAATATATGTATATTAAGTATATGCGCTATCAAGGGTCATGACTCAATGATAACACTTTGTGCTGCTATGCGGGAAATCTAGTCGATCATATATGTGTTCGGAAGGCCTTAAATATTTTTTTTGAAAAGGTCCTATTTGAAAGTTTGCTTTAGGTCTTTCAATGTGTTGGGTCGATCCTAAATCTTAATAGCATCTTCCCTAAAATAAAAATAAAAAATGTTTAATATTTTAAAATATTCAGTAGTAGAAAGAAAATTTCAGTGTGAAGGAATCGACCATGTTGAATTCCTCCGGTTCTAGAAATTAGAAGAAAAAAATAGTAAGTAGAAAAAAAATCATAAAATGTTCATTCCCTATTTGGGAAATAGTGTTCTTTATATCCAATAAACGCTTAAGTTGGAAGCCTTACTCCTATTAATGTGTGAACTGGATTTAAGTTTACTTAAACTAGTGTTAAAGGATAACGATATTATTAATAATAATCATAATGATTGTAACAACACATTTTTTCAATTTTGCTTTTGTACTATAATAATGTACAACCATGCATATTAGAATTATTAATTAACAACTCATCCACAATTGATTAAAATAGGACGTAATGAATTCTTTGATCGAAATGATAATGTAGGATATTATTAAAACGATGTAGAAAAAAATAATATTTTATAAGAATAACAGCAATAATAATACTAATAATAGTAATAGTATTATTATGAAAACTGGTTCTTCAGAAATTCAAACCATTGATTGGTGCCCAAACACGGCCATTCGCGGTGCCGCGTATAAACAAACCCAACTGTTAAGAGCCATGCACAGCTTGCCCATCACCGCCACGTACTAGCTAAGTCGTGGAATCATATTGGTTTATTTTATTGTATTATAAGGGTTTTGTTAATAAAAATATTAAAATACTTGATAAGGAATAAAATAATTAATTAGAAGATTGAAAAATAAAGAAAGTCTTTTAATATATTAAATGCTTCATAAATATTTTTATTTTTAATTCAGAAATTAAAACACTAAAATGAATATATAGTTAAAAAAAGCTTTAAAATAAAAAGAAATACTAAATGTGTAAATCATCAAAATGATTACTTCCATGTTTTATTCCTTTTAGATCTGCCTGCCACACTGTATCGAAGAGTAAATTAATTTTCAGTTTATTATTTAATTTACCTTAACTTTCAGTTTGAATTAAGTCAAAATTATTTATTAAATAATTTAAGTTGATATTTTTTTTAAAAATATTACTTAAAAATATCAAATTTTAAGTCATTTGAATAGTTTTAAAAGATTAATTATCTTCTTTATTTAAGTAACTATAACTTTTATAATATCCAAATAGGTCTATTATTATTATTATTATTATTAAGGGTTAATAATCTAGCCTATTTAAACAAGGGTTAACTAAGTTTTTAGTCTTACAACCTTTTTAAAATTTTTCTTTTTAATTTCTAATTAAACAAAAGTTTGAATCCATTACAACACTATTAAATGCATTACATGTGGTGAATAAAGCCTTAATGGAGAAGGAATGAGGAAAAGATCATGGGTTCGAATCTCTATCGCTAAAAAACTAGCAGATTAATAACATTTATTAATAAAAAATAGAGAGAGAGAGATCATTCTTTTAGAATTAGTAAAATGCGCTTAACAGTATACATGGATGAGACAGATTGTCTGCCTTATATGTTCATAAGGCACAAGGTCTAGGAATCTTTTCATGATTTTCTATAGGTTTACAAGTTGATTAGAGTGAAAAATTACTAAGGTATAAGGAGAGATTGATGCGTAAAATATGATTCGTACAAGGGTAAATGTATTCTAAGCAGTAGTGACAATGAACTTAAGTTTGGATATCAAATCCAAAGGACTAGTCGCGTTCCCTAATATTAAATCTATTTGAGTTTTATCAAATAAAGAAAGATTATTTTTTATCCATTTGCTCTTTTTAGTGAGAATAATAACGAAAGTAAGAACTTTGTGAGAAAACAATTATAATGAAAAGTCTAGGATTTTGAATTCATGCATATCTCTTTTCCCCAATTTAATTCTAATAAACTCCCAATTAAATCAATTACTAGTATTCCCCTAATTCAATTAATAGCCTTTGATTAAGGTCTAATAATGTTCCTTGGTCTAAATCAATATTCAATTGATCGCAGAAATATTAATTTAGATCACGGGAGATAAATTCTTAATCATAGGGGTGATTATCAATCAAGTTAATCCACTAGAAATTGTCCAACCGGTTTTATCATGCAAGTTGATACAAACTAATCTCTTCCTAGGTCAACTAATCACATAGATGATCACTTCTATGTAGTTAATTAGGTTTCAAAATGATCAAATCTCAATTAACACTGAGAATGAGAAAAAGGATTTAATTGAATAACATTGAAGTATTATTGAAATAAAAAAGGGTACATGGATATGGGTAAGTCATAATCCTGGACCAAAAGGGACTAGCCACTCATGGTTGTGATACAACTAGAAATCATAAAGAAAGCCATGAAAACACAAAGAAGAAAAAATATTTACAAGAAACGACCCTCATCGTCATCTCTACAACTGCTTTAACAGTGTTCTTCTCCCTTGGAAAACCCAAAATTGAGCTTCAAAGGAAAAAAGATAGGGTTTCTGTTTAAAGCCCACTATTTATAAGGGAAATTTTAAGTGCATGTTGTAACATCCTGAAAATTACAACTCAGTTATATATAGATATTTATTTGTCTTGAGTAATTATCCTTGAGTGTTTCTTTTAATGTTAATTTGTGCACCGTGTTTTATTTTATATATGTGGTTTCAATGCATATTAATTGTTTTGTTTGTCATTGAATCAAATTATTTGAGTTTTAAGTTTCTTCGAAAATTTAGTACTCAAGAAATTTTACATGTAAACAAATTTTACAAATAAAATTGTAATTTATCAACTAGAATAAATTTTAATTTTTGTGGTTAAGTTTGATAAAATTTAATTACATCACAATATAATTACATAATGTAAAATTACACTGCGCAATTGAACCCTCTCCCATTGACACCTAGAGGGACACTAGTCACTTGCATTAACCTAAGTTGACAAGTGGATTTCAACTAAACTACCCTAAACCACCATATTAGGACACCTAACCCACTCCACCCTCCACCTACATGAATCACAACTCACCCTAACCTATCCCTAAACCCAAAACCCATGTCCACATCCACTAACACCCACCCAAACTCTCTTTTCTCTAAAAGAAATCACCAACACAACACAAAATAAGAGAAAGCTTCTCTCCCTCTGAATTTCTCTTGGGCTATGGAGAAGGGAAGAAGCACAAGGAGGAAGGAAACCTCCATTACCATTTAACCTTGCATGCAAACCTTGGTTCAACACCACCATCATCACTATCTTCCATTTTCACTTCCTTTTTCATCTTCCTCTTCGAGAACAAGCTTAGGTAAGTGGAGTTTTTCTGTGAACTCAACCCCATGGTTTTCCTTTACGTGGTGGAATGTGAGAAATACAAACTGAAAAGAAGTACAAATTGAAGAGAGTCGTGTGGGGGGTGGTGTTGGAAAGTTTCCAAAGCTTGTAAGACGAATGTCGATTGGCGGTTTTTGCATGGCGTGGTTTAGGAGGAAAGTGCATGTCCTTAGTTGTCTATGTGACATGTTGTTGGAATCAGGAATTGATCTCACACTCATACGCCAATTTGATGTCATTCAGTACCATGTGTAGCAGAACCCCACAGTGACGAAGAACATAAAATCCATGTGAGAAATATATGTTGAGACAGTAAAATAAATGTTTTAGGATGCAAGTAAGATCCGATAGATAATGACATTGCCAGGGTTGTTAGTTTGTGGGTATGACTTTTTAAAGTCCTTCTGTGGTTGGTTGACGAAGTATGGAGACTCGCCATGACAATTTTTATCCAAGATTAGATGGCAAGCGATGAGCCAACACTACATCTCGAGGATTAGTGCACTTGGAGGCAGTGGATACTCGATGTGACCAGAGGCATGGATCACTTCCTTGGGTATCTCTGTTATGCGCAAACGTTTGACTTATGCTTTTTGTGTAGTTTCCACACTAGGTTGGGTGTTAGAGATGATGACTCTGATTCTAAGGTATTTCCATTTATATGTATTTGATCTAAGTAGGCCTAGGCTTTACTATTTTTGTTTATGTGTATATTCAGTCATCTACTTTATCAACATATACAGTGTACCTAAGGTTGTACTCGTTACGTTACTCGGGGAGAACACTTATGCATATTTATATATTTTGAAACTAGGATATGCTCCATTTCTTTTATTCCACTTTAATTATTTAAGTAGTAAGCTTCTAAGTGAAACTACGTATGCTTTCTTTTAGAAAGCAACTAATGAAAAGTTTTAAAAATTCACTAAAATTTCAGCTCACATTTTCGCAACTTTACATGACCTTTAAATTAAATTGATTAACAAGTTTTACGAAATAAAGAAATAACATAATTAAGGTATAGTTTCAATCTTAGAAATTAGGGTGTTACAACTATCAGCACCTAGCAGACCATGACCATGGTCAGATAACCATAATTATGGTGAAAAACTCATAAGATCCCACATGTAGCAATGGTAAAAGTAGTATATATGACCATGCTCAGAGAAATTAGTAAAAATCAACGTTTGGCCATGGTGATGACCATGGCTACGATCAAGTCAAAATGGCCATGCTGATGAGCATTGCTACAGTCAAGTTTTTTAGGCCATGGTCAAGTACAAGCATTTCCTTTTGAGCCAAAATATCCAATTTCTGACACTTTTCCACTCTTTAGTTCCTAAGTATGTGTGTTGCATAAACTAGCATCCAAACATAAATTTTACCAGTAAAATATATCAAATGCATGATTATGGTTATAAAACTCGTGAATAAACACAGTCAATACCGATTTATTAGAGATTCATCATTGAATTAAATGAAGTATATTTTGGAGAATTTCTATTCTAAATGGACAACTTATCAATACACGATTTTATATCATGCACATTTGGAAAAAAATATTCTTTCATGTAGTGCATTTAATAGTGTTATGAATCTTACATGTAAAACAAAAGACAGTGAAAATGTAAGAGAGTGTGTGTGTGTGTGTGTGTGTATATATATATATATATATATATATATATATATATATATATATATAT
>CM023955.1:35433581-35456129 GCA_013407115.1 Glycine latifolia
ATATATATATATATATATATATATATATATATATATATATATATATACTAATAATTGTAATGATTAATTAATCTTAAAAATTAGATTATAAGAAAATGAATGGTGAGGATGAAAAGTAACTCTAAAAGAGTTACTCTTGGAGTAACTTGATTTCTCCTTGTATATATATTTACACGTTATGATTATCTAATAGTTCAAAATTTAAAATAAATTAATGACTTAAATATATTTTTATTCTGTAATTGTTTTTTAGCTTTTCATCCTTGTAATTTTTTTTATTATTTTAGTCTTTGCAAAATATGTTTGTCTGTTAAGGGGATAACTCATTTGGTTGAGCAGGGTGCATAAACTATTATAAATTCCCTCATGACATTATCTTTGATTTCTGCCGATAAAAAAATATGTTTGTTTTGTTTTTTGTCGATCCTATTATTAGTCTTTGTTACAAAAATGATGACATGACAAACAGATTGATGTTATCATCATGCCATGTCATCAATTGATGACAACACCATGTCATGTTATCACTTGATGTCATCATCATGTCATGTCATCACTTGATGTTATCATTATGGTGTAACCTCATCATCAATTCACAAGGATGAAAATTCAAACAAATACTAAAACTAAAAAAGGACATATTTATAAGGGCAAAAAAAAATTAAGTTTTAAATTACATATTATGATAAAATAAATGCTTAAATATTAATTTGTCCACATCTGCATCTCTACAATCTTACTTTCAAACTCTTTTTCTTATCTCTATTTTTTTCATATCTTCCTTCAAGCTCTATCATTCACTGTCTTTCTCACACCCTTCACAACAATAGTAGTGTTGGTCGTTCTAGTGAAGATGACAATAGTAGCAATGGTGGTTACTACAATGATAGTGTAGTAATATTGGTAGCAACAATAACAATGGTGATAAATCATTTTTAATGATAAAAATTTACAAAAACTTGATAGTATTAATTGTGTCACATTATTAAATGTAGGAATTTTAATATTTAATTTGAGACTTTATTTTAATATTCAAGCCCTTATTTTATTTTATTTGATACTTCGATATTTTTCATCATACAAATATGTCATTTTTTTGTTTGAGTCTCTCTAAATTATGTTTGTAGGTTTTGATCTTAGTCTATGTAAATTCATAATGATGTGATATTTCACATTGATGTGGCATGATTATGGCATCAAGTGATGGCTTGACATGATGATGTCATCATTTTATTTGTCACATCATTTTTGTAATGGTGACTAATGAAAATGACGAAAAATAAAATAAACATAATTTGTTTGAACTAAAAAAAAAAATACAACTAAATTATAAAGACAAAAATATATTTAAACTATAAATGAATAAATAACATCAACCAAACCAATACTCACACAGCCTGGTTTTAATATTATTGACCTAGGGAAACATTGAACTTAGCATAGGCATGGATAAACCCTAACATTAGCATAGTATTAACGTAAAACCTAACTCATACAACTTGGAACTGAAATGGTCCACGATATATTTAGCGTTAACAATATTTGTCACTTAGTTGAAACTAACAAAATTAACTTCAACCGTTTTCATGTTGACCTTTACAATAATTTTGGCATATTAGCATGCAACAAGCACTAGGTAACATATATATAATCTAACTATAATCTATCTGAACTATATTCTGCTGCACAATATAGAGAGTTAAAGTTATATTCTAACAACAATCACTACGACTACAAAGAAGGAGGAGGTACATATAGTGATGTAATTTAATACCGACTATATATACCATATTGCATCTATTATTGTCCTCCCTTAATTGAGGAGTTACCTAACATTATTTTTCATTTTCATTTTTTTTAAAATAATAAGAGTTTATTTTCAACTTTATATCCTACAATAAGCAAATAACGCTCAATGTTAATTTAATGCACAAATTCTCTCATAGTAAAGTACAGGTTTGATATTTTGACACAATCCTTATGATTGACGAACTTAATTCATTGCAGTAGATATTTTTTTCATTGCAAGCAGGTCAAAAAAGAAGGGTCGATGACTTGGAAAAAGGCAGTAAGCCATCTAAACTAGAAGAGTCAAAAAAGTGAAAGCTGCCAAAATATTTCTTGGACACAATTTTTCCGCAATGTCATACTATCTTACATCGAACAAAAATAAAGGTTCAATGTACTTATATAATCCTCTGCCTTATGTAAGAGTGGTGTATATATAGAATGGATTCTCCTCGTCAACTCTAATCGTACAACTTATTGGCTCTTTAATTAAGTATTTATGCTAATTGATCTTATCACAATATAACTTATATAGTTTATTCTTCAAAAGATAAAAACAGACAATCCATGGAGACACTAATATAATTTTATTCCCAAACTCACAGCTTTTTCACTAACTTATCTTTTTTCGTTACAAAGTACTCCAATTTAAAGCAATCAAAGACTTTAATTTTCATGGATTTATGTCATTACACAATCAAAGTAAATGAATAAAAGTGTATATATACTGAAGAAGAGCCCGATTCTCAATCTCAACTATACATGTTTTCATATATTGTTTTTGAACTTTCGGTTTTTATCAAGTTGCAAGTGGCCACTAAATTTATGAACTTATGCTTTTCAGAACATAAAATTCCAAGCTACAATAAAAGGCAGATAATACTCAAGCCTATTTTGGGAAAAAGAAACTTTAGTCGTAATCACCATCAAAAGTGATTAATAGAAAAGAGCAACGCAAAACCCTAAAAAATGAAAGAAGCCAAACTCCTTGCCAAGCATGAAGTCAGACCGCACAAACGTGTGCAATTGGGAGTGTGTCGACTATCTGAAAAGAACAAGAAAAGTAGCTTCCATATATGCTTTTAATCCTAAATGTACAATTTGATGCCCCTTTAATTTTCTTGATTTTTTCCTACTTTATCTAACAAATACTAATACTAATTATTTGACCTTAAAAAGGAATGTATGACAATCACATTGTTGTTTAATTTCTCATATTAGTAAAATGAATAAAGAAAGTCTGAAACAGATTCTTACTATTTTTTCACTCAGTCTCAACTTAAGTAAAAAATAATCTAATTTAGTTTAATTTATTACTTATAGAATTTTGATATGGCTGAAATCAGAATATCTATTGATAATTAATGACTAATTTTTTAAGATAGTGAGATTTATTTAAGAAATTTATAGGAATTTATGTTCATTAGTAAACACAATCAACTCAGAATATAGAGATTACAATTATTCAATTGAATTCAAACTTATTTACTAAGTATTTTTTTATAGGAATAAAAAACAGTATTAAAAAATTTATAATATATTTGTGCACTCTATTTAAGTAACTGAACTAGATCGGTTTGATATTTACTGAGTATTTAAGTTACTCCTTATGAATTAATGTAAAATTAAATAGATAATCAAAGAATTAGTGATAGATTAAAACATATTTTTAAATGTATCTTATATTGTGATTATGAGATTTTGTACTTGGAAAAACGCAATATTCAAGTGAGGGGGAAAAAGTGAGAGGAGTAGGAAATGATAAAAGGAGAGACGTGAAAAAAAAAGATGCCTATTTGGTATTCGAATATGCTGAAAATATTACAGTCATTATATTAACAATATAATACATCTATTACAAAAAAAAAATATTACATCTATTTTTGTACAATAAAAAAATAATTTGGTTAAATTTATTAAGAGTTTAATGGCTAAATTATACTAACCCGTCTTATGCCACAGGGGTTTAACATGATTTACTCTAATTTTTCAATTTAGATATCAATTTGTAGCAAAATTTAGGATTTTTTAGGTTGAAATGCATCTAGGTATGACAAAGAATTTTAAACCTACGAGTACCTATCAAACTTTCCTTGAGATTAGCAAGATATACTTGTTTTGACCACGTCTGCCGATGGATATAGGTATTATTCGGATTTTAAAACGAGGATGGATATGGACATTTTCATAACTTTTTTTAAATTGTTTTTATTTTTCCTTTTTAATTATACATATTTATGTTCAAATTGTTTAAACTAAAAATAATTTTATTTTGTACATGTTTATTTTTGCATATTTTTTGTTTTATCATTTTTGAAAAGTTGAAATTCATTTTAAAAGTGAGTGATGAAATATCACTGATATAAAAGAAAATAAGAATACAAAAATATAAGCATGTATTTATTTTGTAGTGATTTCACGAAAAACACAATTATAACTAACAATAGTGACTAAAAATTCATAAAAATTATAGAACATTTTAATACCGAAACTAAAAAAAGAATAAATATAGAGTCAAAAGACTAAATCTACCAAAAAAATTCATAATCAATAAATAAGTATTTTTTTAAATTTAACTGGTTTTTTAATTTGTTTTAATTTGTGTTAATTTTTTATTTACTAATTTATATATATTACTTTATAAAAAATATAATTTATCTAAAACAACTATTCATGTTTATGATTTTTTATTGATCGAATCTTAGTGTAGTCCCTAAATATAAATTGTCAGTTGAATAAAGATTTTATTAACAAATTTAAATTTTTTTATAGAAAGATTAAAGTATTTTAAACAAATTGAAATGAAAAGAAAATGGAAATAATTTATATAGTATTAATAGTTTTATTTTTCATTTAAATAATTGTGGATGTAGTGCTATTTTGTAAGATTGAAGAAGAAGAAAAAAGCTTAGATAAACATCATAATCCTTTGGGACTAATATGATTAAAGTAGATAATCTTTAAAAACTAGTAACAACAAAATTCCAATGATGAATTGCAAGTTTATTATAAAAAAAAGTAACAACAAGTAGTTTGTGCAATGATTACATATATTCATCAGGCATCAGATCAATGATCTCATTAGTCGTTCTTGATTTCCTTGGTTTGTGCAACAGGACAAAGATTTCATCTGGAGAACGCCAAAAAGTTGTATTCAACTCAATCGGACTTTTGGTACTAAATTCTAAATAGATGAAAAATATTTTTTTCACATCATCGTCTAGTTTGAGTTCCATATAATCGTGTTTAACACAACCATCACCTATGTAGATTGGTTGACGGTAAAAATATTTATTAAAATTCTACAACGTTTGTCGGTGTCAAAATTTGTTTTCCTTAAGGCAACAAACAACATGTCTTCACTTATTGTGATGACTTTATGATCACTAGTACATTCAAACATTATCCCTTCATATGATGAAATCATGTCACCATTGCAATACACAAAAGTGGATACACTTTCCATGTTTTAAACAATATGGTGAATACCAGACAAAGGTGTTGAGTTGCATCAAACCCCTACTGTTATATATATTAGATGATCAAGAGTTCCCCTGTGACTCACACCAATGGTTGAGATCTCATATACAATATAAAAAATTTAGATTTAGTCTTAATTAATAAGTTTGGTTTGTGCAATTTAAAAAAAAACAGTGTCAATCAAATCCTCTCATAGAAAGTATTGTCCAATCACATCGTCCTAAAACAAGCAATGTGAGATCAAATCGTATGAGAACAAGCAACGTGGGGTTATATCGTCTAAAAAAATCAATGTTCAGTCAATTCGTATCAGAAAATGCAGTGCACATTGTTTTAAATTCATTGTTCAATGTTCATTCAATTAACAAGGGCAAACTAACAATCATTATAATAGGACATAATTAATTAAGACAATTAATTTCTTCTATGTCCACTAGTTCCACATCTGGGAGGTTGTTTGTTTTTTGTCAGCTGTTGACGTACTCGTCCATGTTCTTGTAGTTGAAGTTGTTCATCAGGAACAACACGTTGCTCTTCTTGGGCGAAGTCATTAGTGGAAGAACTGTCAGCAATACCTTAGTGAAAGGATGGAATGAAGGCATAGGCATACCTTGCATGTACACATACGTCGACTCCGATTTTCAAAGATCTATACCTATGAGCTTGTTCATAAAGTCTTATCCACTAGTACTGAAGAACTGCGGATTGTACCCATAATCTTCTTGATGATGATGAGGTTGTGGTGTGAATTCATATGATTGAGGATGTGGTTGTAATCCTTTATCAAGCATGTTGGCAACGACTGGTGGGCTTTGTTGTGGAGAATTTTGTTCAGTTTTTATGTCTAGAGCTAAGCGAGATGTGGCAGCAACGTTTGGATGAGTTGCAAACCGTTTAAGGAAATTTTTGAATTTGCTCAGTACCAATTCATGCAATGACTCAAATTTTCAATATTTCCTAGAATTGGTTGGTCAATTAACACATATTTGTGTCTTTCTTTCCAAATTGCAATCCACTATTGATATTCCTCTTTCCAATTTGTGTCATTGTGTCCTCTCATGTCAGTATGATGAATTTTGTCAAGATTATGCAATAGATTTGGCATGTTTGGACAAAGTTCAAATTGGAGCATAACTCTATCAGTTTGTTGCCATACTACCACTGGAAAACAAATTAAAATGACACAAGCACTCCATATTTTGGAATCCTTGTATGAATATTCTAGTAAAAATGACTCAAACACTCTGTAAAGTATCCAATGGAACCGAAAAGATAAATTGCGTAAATAATTTTAAAAACAAAGTAATTGACATTTGAATAAATAAACAAAAACCAAATGGTTTAACCTCATCGTTATGCATGTTGTCGAATCTTCACTTGTAGCCTATAACATCATCGTGTGGGATTCCAGAAAACTGTAGCCTTCTGTAACTCCATCTAGTGAAATGTAATATGTTAGTGTCAAATACATTACCAAAAATGGACTTTGTTTAAGTGAGAAATTTTTGTTTACCTAGTTGCAAGTAGATATGATGACTGGCGCTCGACTATTGGTTGAATGAATGACATGCGATACCATGCCCAAGACAACAACAACATTATACATCCTCCCATTTTTTGGATGTGGGATAAATTCCTCTGTACATTTCTTTGTACAAATGTGCTAAACATGTCGAACCCAAACTTTACCAACCAGCCTGATCAAGTTCTACTAACAGAGGTATATACATCAGGTGAACTCTGTTCCTTGACTTGCCTGACATCAACACCCCACCAATCAGTCCTAAAATTTATGCTCTACAATGGAATGTTAATTATTATGGTGTGGATTCTTCTAGGAGAGTCAACATTTTTTTTAACCATTTTAGTTTAAGTGTTGATCCCACTAGTGCATTCTTTGGGGGAACAACACCTATATATTCTACGGACATTTGTTCCCAATCATAATATGATGGACTAGTAACTAGTTTTCCATCAACATGTAAACCTAGTTTGAAGAGAAACATATTCCAAGGTGATTGTGCATTCACCAACAAGAATATGAAAAGTTTATGATTCAGGTCTCCACCTTTCAACCAAAATAGTCACTAAAGCATCATCAATTTTAATATGTCCAAGCTTTGCAACATCTGAAAACTCAGCTTGAACTAACAAAGATTCAATTCTCAGATATGGAGAAGGCATAGCTTGAGCATATGGCTGGATTACGTCATTTGTCACTTGTAGAAATCAAAATAATAACAACATCAATATTTGTAAATAATAACATAATTAACTTTAAATTAAACATATTGTATTACATACTTCTCTAAATCTATGAAGGTGTTGTTTCCAAAGAAGAGGAACAACTATAGATTCCATGGTTTACGCTTTTGTTGGTACTAACGTCAAAAAGAAGTTAAAGAGGGATATATGAGAACGAGATAATGTGAGTCTGTGAGTTAGTGTATATGATGGCAATACATGCATTGTATTTATAGAAAAACTATAACAGTAACACAATTCATTCGGTGGAATCTTGGTCGTTGATTTTGTCGATGAGATCTTAGTTGTGTTAGAGATAGGGGGCAACATGAAGATCAAGCCATGAAGAGTTTTGACTTTTACATGTCCAACTCCTTATTGAATGGCATTTGTATTGGTTGTTGCTTTTTATTTTTTAGTTTATATGTGTGTACATCATGCATCATCATATAGAAGTAGGAAGATAGTTTCTAAGGTAAGAAGCATCTTCAGTGCTATATAACTCTCTATTTTAATCGATTACCATTGGCAGTAACCGATTAAACAAGTATTTTGAGAAACTAGCAAGGAGATCATAATTCTAGTTTAATTGATTACCATATAGTTGTAATCAATTACACAGTTCTTTTTGAAGCCATGTTTGTTTTCTTGGGTCTCTGGTTTAATCGATTACACCATTCTTGAAAGTGTTCCCAAAAATGATCAAGAACACTTTAATCGATTACATTGTTCTTGAATGCTTTCTAGGTTTAGGAAAGAACACTTTAATCAATTAAAAAGAGAATCTAATCGATCACTCTCTCGAGATAATTGATTACATTGCCAATTTAATCGATTATAGACGATTATAATTGTTTTCTCTATACATACCCACATCGTGCTTTCACTTTCAATGATTGGAAAACAATGAGCTTTGAACATTCTTTTACAACTCAAAACTTCATTTTTTTTTGTTTCTTGAAGCTTTCAAAGGAAAAGTGAGTTGTAAACACATTTGAGATCAAGAGAAATCCATTCAATCAAGTCTTTTGTTCCTGCATTTGAATGTAAAGGTTGTATCTCTCCTTGGCTCTGTTTCATATGATTTTTACATATTGTTACTACATGTGCAAGAGTCTTTATAGCATACTAGAATAGTTGTTTCTAGTTTGAAGCTAAGAGTAGGTTTCTCTTAGGCTTAGATTTACAAAGCACCCTAGGGTTGGGTACCTAAGTTTCATTTTCTAGGTAGAATATGAAATTGCTTATGATTGCTTGTAAAACTCACAGTGCATAAGGAAAATATAATTCGAGTTAAATTAGATAATTGGAGTAGCTTTTCTAAAAATAGAGAGTGAACCATTATAAATCTTGTTCTCTCTCTTCTCTTTAACTCTAATCTCTCTCTATTGCATTCTTTATCAATTTGTTGAGTTTCAAATTGATGCACTTTAACAAAAGGATATTATATTCGGGTGATTGATTCAATATTGGTTACAGAAAGTTGTGATACGATCCCTGGGAAGCAAAAGTTTTTAAGACTTTGTTTTTCTTTCAATTTGATTTTAAAACCAATTCACCCCCTTTCTTGATTTGGTGAGTCCCATCATCTTTTCCAGGTCATTCAACATGCGTTGTTCCAATTCATAATATCTAGGCTACTGATTTTGTTAATGGGATCTTGGTCATTCAACGTGCGTTGCTCCAATTGATGATATTTAGGTTGTTCATTTGGTCGATATGATCTTGGTCGTTCAACATCCATTGCTCCAATTGGTGATATCTAGGTCATTCATTTTGTTGGTGGGATCTTGGCCTTTCTTTTTGAAGTGCATGTGACAAGTCATTAAACATTATAAAAATATATTTTGCACTGATGGAGTTTGATCCATCACCTCAATTAGAAACCTTACTACTACCCTAAACCCTAAACCATAACTTCATCAATAATCAATGTGATTGTGTATTACAATGGCGCCATCAAAGCAACTAAGCATGGTTCAACTTTTGTAAGCGGTTCACCAAAGATCGTTTAACTTGACAACAAAATGTCACTCATGCCTTGAAATAAGCTATTGGAAACAAAATTAGTCTATCAAATGGTAAAGTGGACAATGATATACATTTTCAATTACCAATATCATTTGTTAGTGATTGTGGCCAATATAGGGAATGCATAGTGCACGATGATGCGGACATAATGACTATGTTTTCTATGTCTGGACAAGTCTTCAATCTTATATGCCTTAAGTTATATATTACCACTACAAACACACCTACACAAACATGTGCACATTCACCACCAATTTCTGCAAGTTTTTTTTTGAATTTGGAGGGTTTGGATGAATATCTCAATGAAACAATGAACCTTTAATCAAGTTTTGAAGAAAAACCTCCCAATTTATTTGATTTCTATTTTATTAGTTAATGATTTGTAGTCATCATGTGTGCTTTCGTTGTTGTATTACTGAGTTGTCGTCATGTGTGTTTTAATGCCAAAAGTTTGAAGTATGGATTGTTTATTTGAAGTTTTAGTAATTTTTTTTTGTTTTTGGCCACTTTGTTAACGCGTTTGAGGGCTGAATTGAGACCTAAAACTTGTCTTAATGGCTTCATATACATAAAAACCACAAGAACGAAATATTATTTTTACCAAAATAGCTTATACAAATAACAGTCTAAGTGTCAAAAGTTGCACTCATGGATTGGTTATTTGAAGTTTTAGTATTTTTTTCTTGTTTTTGGCCACTTCATTAATGAATTTGAGAGTCGAATCGAGACCCAAAAGTTGTCTTAATGGCTACATTGACATGAAAAATATAAGAGTGAAACATTATTTTAACCAAAATAGCTGATACAAATAACAATGTAAGTGACAAAATTTTTCCTCATAGATCGAAATCTTGAAATTTTAGTAATTTTTTCTTGTTTTTGGCCACTAACGCTGCTCATGTCAATCATTCTAGACCCCCCATATATATTAGTTGAACCATGGACCCTAACCATAACCCTAACTCTAGGTTAAAGACACTTTTGTTTTATGTCAATTCGTCAGAGACACTTTTGGTTTACGCCAGGCAATCCAATGCTTCATGTAATGACCCGCCTCGTCGCCATTGTATCACTAACTCTTAAACACGACAAAACTTCATTTTATTGAAGATCTCTTTAATTTGATTATGAAAATGGCAATAAAATTTTTCTCCATGAGCACATAATTGTTACCACGAAGCAAAACACGAATACACGAGTATATAATACATCGTAATACAAGTACATGTGAAAAGCATAATTTAGTTGTAATTACAATTATCCAGGTCTGAATGTATAGGTTTTTCAAAAGAATCAAGAGATCAAACAATGAAGAACCATCAAAACACAACTATTGTCTGGGATCTGATCCATCGTCATCCCGGCCACTCGGCGGCTCCAACCAAAATGATACCTCCCTCCAAGTCACCTAATGTTGCCCGTCTGCTCACACGAACACGGTTCGTGATCATCACAGGTACCAAACCACACGGTACAACAAAGCAAATGTGAGTTTATCATGTAAAATAACAAGCAACAAATAACATCAATTAAGGAAGACAATCCAAGCATTTCATCACGCAACCAACATGGACAGCCATCCGAAAACATTCCACCAGTCAACTTATAATGCCTAGCATGATGCATGCTCCTGACTCATCTCTCAGCATGCAATGTGGTACCATCCCGGAAATAGTCCATCCCTGTGGTCAGATGATGCAGTAGCTTGTCAGGGTCACTCTGTCGTGCACAGGTCGCTCCCCCCAGTGGTGATCAGCCATGGGTGTCAGAAGGAGTTCCAAACAGACATGGCCCCCCAGTATCTTGGTACCCTACAGCCAATCATCCTATTTCCGTCATGCAAATGTAGTATTTCACATGGGCACCATCAACGTATGGCCCGGCCAGAAATAAATCTTTCCTAGTTAGGTAACCCACCATACACCCCCATGTACATACATACCGCCCCAATCACGGACCGCCCCAACATGGGCTCGTCGATGCACTGACTGTGGTCCTTGCAAGGTTAACCACCCGGTCCTGGCATCTCATGTGTCTATACATAGCATATCACCATGACACCATCAATGTATGACCCGGTCTAGGAACAAACCCTTCCTGGCTGGAGTAACTCTTCATACACCCCTATGGGTATCTACGTATATCTACCTGCATTCGATAACCATGGGCACCATCAATGTATGACCCGGTCCAGGAACAAACCCTTCTTGGCTGGGGTAGCTCTTCATACACCCCCCATGGTATCAATGCACAAGTCATCATCTCATAAACAAACCTTTTGCTATTCCAACATTATCATGTGTGTTCATTATATACACGTCAATAGTAACACAACAAACTAGGGACATGGTCGGACAAAGGCGGATAAGGTCGAACAAGATCGGACAAGGGTGGACGAGGGCAGACAAGGTCGGACAAGGGCAAGTAAGGGACTTCATAAAAATACCAAGGACGGACCTAACACTATGCATTCGATTACATAAGAGTTTGTAATTGATTCAAACAGGTAGCACTTGCTCGATACAACTTATAAGACTTTTGATTGTGTTAATACCATGGACCTGCGCAAGGTTTCCCAGATATCGAATGCCGAGTTGTACAAGGTAGGTTTTTGGTGGTTAACCTGTACCCAACAATGAGTATGTATAATGATTAGCTAATATCTGACATCTGACACCATTGACGCGTGCCTTACGCACTAGGGCCATTTAAATGGATCACTTTTCTATGAGTCTGATAGCTCTCTGAAATACAGGAAATGAGTTCATCCGAGTAAGGGAACCTGGTAGCTCACAAGGAAAGGAAACGAGCTCATTCGAGTAAGAGAACTTGGTAACTCACAAGGAAAAACTTGAGGTCAGCAATTCTAAAGAAACAACCCCGGGTAAGGAACCTGGAATATTGACATCCGCCAGCAAAGGACTAGGAGTCACATTTCGCATATACGTATATACCACGTAATGAGCTCAGTCCAGCATACCCATCCCGGTATCCGGCACTTCCACAAACACTACTGAAAGGTGTTTTGGGAGTTTACAGTATCAAAGTATCGACTTCACACGCATACACAAGGAGTTCTTATAACATCAACTCTCCAACGAGGACACCATCAAATTCTTCACATAAGAACACCAACAAACATAACATATCGCATCCCATTTGTCAGAAGACATAGCTTTTCTGGAAAAAAATAGCATACAACAGGGACATGCAGATATCTTCATAGTCGAACTCCATGGCCCCCAACTATGGTATCTAAGGTTGTTATTAACATAATAAACTCCCCTTACCTAACCAAGAGTCCTTCTTGCACAGCCCAGCGGTGCTGTAACATGATCTTCTTAAACTGAAGCTTGCCTGAACGTAGCCTCCTCACGAAGGCCGAGAAGAAAAGGGTCGGGCTCAATTCTCTTCGAACTTTACGAAGAGCGGTCTAAAGCCTCCACTCAGGTCACAAGGTCCCTCTTAACATAAGGGTTCTGTGACTAGCTACGGTGGTTCTTGGTGGTTCAGGGCGGTTGAAGGGAGCGGTTTTCAGGGTGTGGGTAAGCTTGAGAAAAAGAAAGAAAAAAATGTGCAAAGGAAAAGGAACACGCTTATGCTGCCTACTATGATGCCTATATACACATAGCTGATAAGACATGTCCACTTTACGTGCACAGTCAGCAACCACAGACCAGCAGAGTTGACTTAACACATTAATCATCAAACACGCATACCAAGGCAAAAATGCAACAAACAACAATTATCAAAATAAATCAAATAATCAAGCAACCTAACACACATCAAACGTCCAACTCAGCAATTCGAAATTTCAGGGTGTTACACTTCAAACCCTAACCCTAAGTTGTAAACCCTTAACCATGAACCCTATATATAAAAGTCATATTCACCTTCATTTAACACATCCGGACAATGCTTTTTTTCTCTATTACTTTCTTCCAACTTTGCAAACATAAACTCTTTGTCATATTTCTTTCTCTATTCGTTCTCTTTTATGCAACATGTTTTCCTCATTTGCCAATTGATTAGTGCTCTACAATGGTCAAATAATCAAAATAAAAGAAGAAGATATGTTTCAATGCCCCCACCTGATGTTCTTTCAAACAGAGCTAGGCCTCACACTTGAAGCCTTGAAAAGAAAAATCCACCAAAGGCTCTGACTTCAACCACTGGACCAAGTATGCGATATTTCACTCTAATACCCACAAGTAATGGGCAGAGAATGCTTAAGTTTACATCAGTGCAACTTGTTGATGATGAAGACGTCAAAGATATGATTTCTATTGTTCGCCAACATGATATTCTTTCATGCATTGAATTATACGCAAACATCTAGCCACATACACTTCCTACCTCAAACCCTTATCTCATCAACTTCAATATTATCCTTAGTCCCATTATTCACATACATCCAATGCAACCCAAGACACTTTTTGCTTTAACCCAACCACAGCGAAATTCATTTGAACCAAACACATCTTTTACTCAACTTCTTTCTACACCATTTTCCACCAATTTGTTAAACTCACAAACATTTGATGTTATTGAGGATCAACCTCACCCATACTTGAGTACCCCTAAAGTAGAGTCTTCCTCATTAACCCAACCAAATGAGCCTGAATTTACAGCAGAGCCTGGCTTATCTAACGAAGAACTCAATCCCTTTAGTGAGGACGAAGACGAAGTTCTACGCAATCAACCCCAGGAAGTTGATAGGGAACAAGCTGAGTTTGTTTCTCCAATAACAATTGTAACACCATACTACATACCACCACATATAGATAATTTTGAAGAATCTAATTTTGAAGTTTATGAATATGGCCATAGGTTGGATCACGAAGAAGTCCAACATTTGGTAGAGACTCTCTTTAAAGGGATGTGTTTTCTAACAAAACAAGAAATACAACATGCTTGGCAACAGTATCATGTAAACAAATGAGCTAAGTATAAGACACAACTATCAAACCCAACAAAACTAATTGTCATTTGTGATGATGATAGTTGTGCTTAGAGGTGCAGGGCAGCATACATCCTTTCAAGTAAGTAGAGGGAAATAAGAAAGATTTGTGAACCCCATACATGTTCAAATCCATCAATCTCACAAGATCATGCAAAGTTTTCATATTTGCTCATCAATAAAAGCATCATCACATTGATTGAAAATGATCAATCAACTTCAGTGCTAGCCTTGATACCACACATCAAAAGCATTGAAGAATACACTACAACGTATCGGAAAGCATGTTGGCAAAGCAAAAGGCCATTGAAAACATCTATCACAACTAGGAAAGATCATTCCACGATTTACCGTGATTTTTGAAAGCTATGCAACAATTTCATCCTGGTATGGTCGTGGAGAAGGAAACACTGATAATGCCACCATAAAGAGGTCAAAACAGTATAGGTTTTCTTGAAATTCCATCATCTTTTTTGGAGTTTCAGACCATGTAACAATGGGTTTCAATATTGTAAGCCCATGGTTCAAGTCAATGGAATATGGTTGTACAATAAGTACAAGGGGACCCTCCTTGTGGCAGTTGCACAAGATGGCAACAATAAATCCTTCCAATAACCTTTACTGTTGTCAAGGGTGAAACAATGGAAACATGGCTCTTCTTACTAAAATTTAAAAAGGAATGTGACCCACAACATGGTCTATGTTTGATTTCAAACAGACATAAGTCAATAAAAAGTGTCTACTCAAGATGTGATAGTGGGTGGAAGACACATGATTATGTGCATGTGTTTTGCATTTGACAAATTGGACTAAATTACATGAGGAGGTTCAAGAACAATGACATCAAAAAAATAATTATCAAAAAACTAATTATGTGCCAGACTTTTTTCTCTTCATATTAAATATCACTTCATTTTGTATTATTCACAATATTGAAATTGGACTCTCGCATGGGATGATGACCAATGATGGGGACACATGACCACCAATCTGGATAAGTCAATTAATTCAGTACTAAAGAAATCAAGAAATATGCCAATAAGTGCGCTAGTAAAATCAACAAATATAAGGTGTAATGCATTTTTCAACAAAGGTGAAAATGATATGAATACTTCACACTTAACCAAGAGGGGGGTGAATTGGTTAGACCTTGGTAAATTAAGAAATTTCTTTAATCACAATCAGAGTTTGTAGGATCTTTATCACTTTTCAAAACCAAGAAACCTTATTCAATCAAGTTGCTCAGCCCTTTAAAATTCAATGGATCAAAACTGACTTTATGGGATAAGCAAATGAATCAAGAAACAATTTAAATGAGGAGAGTGGATATTCAGAATCAATACACAAGCAATTTATACTGGTTCACTTCAAAACCATGAAGCTACATCCAGTTTCTTTCAACCAACACTAGGTTGAAGTTTCACTATTATAATTTTCTGTTCTTACAAGCAATTACAATGTCTCCCTTTATCAACCCTAGATAAAGTCTGAAATCTAAAACCCTATTAGATTCTAAGAGACAAGAACCTGAGAACACTACTCAGTACTTCTACCTAGAGAACTCCCTTCTCTAGTTACAAGCAAGAATCCAATTACAATAGCAAATGACAAGAAAATAAACAAAACAAAAATTACAACCAGGTTAAGGAGAGAAACAACCTGATGATCCAATGTATGCAATGCAAAATGAAGTTACCAGATCAGGTTGAATGTTTAAAACACAAGAAGCACAACTTTCCTTAATCTTGAAATGGTTTCAAGCTCCAAGAGTGATTTAAGTACACATGATTAATGCATCATGGAGCTAGACACAATCAAACCCTCAGAAAACAATTAAGAATGCTCACAATACTATTTAAGCTCAGAAAATTTGAATGGGTAATGTTCCACAAAGTTAGAAAAATAGCTGAGCCAAGGTTCTATTTAAAATAGAAGTTTATAACCGCCAGTAATCGATTAAGATGCGCCATATAATCGATTAAATTACCAAGGTAATCGATTAAATTGTCATTTTAATCGATTAAATTGTTCATGCTTTTTCTGGGTTTGAATAACGAGCAAAATAATTGATTATCTCGAGCTGTAATCGATTAATCCAGTAAGAACATATTTTACAAAAAGCTTATTTAATCGATTACGAAACCTGGTAATCGATTAATCCAGTCATAGTGTATTTTCAAAAAGCTTAGATAATCGATTATGAAACTGGTAATCAATTAAGACAGTGTAGCTTGATTTTTGCAAGGTATTGTGTAATCGATTACGAAACCTTGGTAATCGATTATTCTAGTAAAACTTGATTTTCTTCAAAGGCTATGTAATCGATTACGATAAATGGTAATCGATTATGGCAGTGCAGTGTTAAAATCATATATAGATATTTAATTGATTACAACTTGATAATAATCGATTAAAAGGTTCAACAAGGCAGTTTATATTAAAACGTAGGTCAAATAATCGATTGATTCGACAGGTAATCGATTAAACTGTTCTTGAAGGTTTTCCAGAATTGATGAAGAACAAAATAATCGATTAAGCCCTTAGTGTAATCGATTATTACAGTGAAAAGAGCTTTTTCTTTAAAACCTTTGAATTATTTTAAAACCTTAGTTAAATTGCCAATGCCTTGTGAGTTTTGTTAAACTAATTAAGTTGAATATGGATTAAATGAATGCAATGCACTTGGATCACCAGAATTGCTTTTCTCTTACACATTTTATCCTAAATTATCTTCAAGGCATCCTTTGCATGTTGAAAGCTCAAAACCAAAGCTTGAATCAATTTCTTTACATTCCTTAAGTAGCTCCCCCTGAATCCAACAAAAGGGAGAGAAGTCGCAATAATGTTTACATCTGACCAAGTTTACACAAGGTCATCGAAGACACACATAAAAAGTCAAATGCTTACATTGTTCTTGAGTTTGTTCGATGCGACACATAGTTCTTGGTCCAGGACACAATAAACCCAAGAGAGATTCAGTTCGCTGGAAGTTTCACGGTCACACTGGATGAAAAGTGGTGTGACTATGGCAAATTTCAAAAATTGCACATGTCTTGTTCTCATGTTGTTGCTGCTTGTAAGCATGTTCACCATTTGTACATGAACTAATACATCATATGTATATGTTGGAAAGTGTCTCCAACATGTAAGAGGATAGTTTGGAGAATTGCACAACGAAACAAATTGGTCACCATGTCATGAGTCAATAATCTACCCCCAACCTAGAGAAGAAAAGAAATTCTAAGGGTCATCTTGTCTCCTCTAGTATCCACATTGAAATGGATATCTGATAACCGAGTCAACCAAAGCGATGTTCCATGTGTCGCATCCCAGACCATTTAAAGAAAAATTGCTCTCACTGTGTAGGCTCAAGCAAACAACGTTAAATTTATGTCATATTCTTCGTATTTTAAAAAATTTGTTCTATTGTTTCAAATTTAAATATTTTGTTCTATTATTGGTAATTTTATATATTTTTTATAATTTAAATATTTTAGTTCAATTCAACTTGTTGGTTACATTTTTTTTTTAATTTCAAATATGTATTTTAATAATCAAATAAAATGAAAATACAAAGGAATAAAAATATTCTATATTTCTTTTTTTTTTAGTTTCAATATCAAAATATTATATAATAGAGTAATGAGACTATACTATACTACTTATGAAGTCATGGTCAATCAATCAATTATTGTACAAGAAGAATTTTAAACTAAGATATAGAAATAAACAATATTTCAAAAAAAATAAAATTGGATATATAATTACAATACATGAAATATATGTTAGGGTGAGTTGTTGTCTAATCCTTTTTATTTTAAAAATATAAAAGTAATTGAATACTAAATATTGTTATTTTTAACTAAACGATTTTTAAATCAGATTTATTTCATTTAATAAAATATTTTATAATAAATATATTTAATAATTGGAATATGAATTAGAAAATAAAATATATGAAGTGATATATTTAACAGAATATATGTAAGTGTTCCTAATATTTATAAAAAAATTATTATAAATTATCTTTTGATTGTGTTCTAAAAAATAATACAAAGTGTTCTTAAAATAAAATCATTTTCAGTTTAAGCAATTTAAATATAAATATAGTTAATTTTAAAGTAAAAAAGAAAAAAAATAAAAAACAAAAAAAATAAAAGAAATAATAAAAAATTCAGTTATGAAATTGGTTCTCCTTTCAAAATATAGTTTTAAAATACAAAATAACACATGAAGTTGATATCACAATGTTTATATAAAAAAAAGCAAGTGAATTTTTTCACTTGATACATTATTTTATATCATTTGGAATAAATATTTTTTGAGTTATATATTTGGATATATTTATTTTTATTTTTTATGTAAAAAACTCATAGATGGATAAGATATGACTCTTTATGTGGAAAGAAAATTATTTTATATCATTTGGAATAAATATTTTTTGAGTTATATATTTGGATATATATTTATTTTTTATTTTTTATGTAAAAAACTCATAGATGGATAAGATACGACTCTTTATGTGGAAAGAAAAAGAAGTGACGGAACTGTACTGAAACAAACTACGGGATGGGACACCTTCAGTCCTTCACGTCGCTGCCTTTCACTCACGTTAAACGCATTTATTCCGTCATTCATTCCTTTTCTTTTCTTCTTTTTCTTTTTTCAACTCTGTCGATTGATAATATACACGCTAATTTATTTACCATAAATTCATACATTATTAATTACATAACAATTTTAAAATGTTATCTTTTATCTTTCCCTTTCTCATCAATGTTTAGACAAGAGAAAAAAAAAACATGAACGATAATTATTTTATTTAGTAAGAGAAAAATTAAAAATAAATAAATAAGAGGAATGTAAATGTTGGCCTTTGAAAAGTATTTTTCTTTCTTTCTTGGAGTCCCTTTCTTTCCCCATTTCATTTTCTTTCCTCCAAATCAAATAGAGGTTTATTACCAATAGAGGTTTATTACCAACTTCCTATGATAATTGTCTTATGACAATGGAAATGAGTTCAAGTCCAATACAAAAAAAAAAAAAAAAACTTATTACAATCGGTGTTATTTGACTCAAATTAATTGATAATAGAGATCAAATTCATATTATGGAAACATTTAAAAGATGTTATATATTAAAGCCTTCTAGTTGTCCATGCCAAAGGTCAAGAAATCCAATACAAGTAAAACCATGAGTTGGCCTTTACCCCTTTAGGGGGTATTTTTTTTTTATTTATTTACCATTTGGGGGCAAGTTTCAAACAAATTTTAATTGGGGGTAAGTCGTGCCACGTGTCATAACTCCTCTTTTTTTTTTAAAAAATAATTTGGTCGCTAAATTTTGGTCGCTACTTCTTTCTCTAACATTTTGTGCAACAGAATATTGTGGTTTTTATGTTTACGACCATAATATTCTGTCGTAAAAAGTGTTAGAGACGGAAGTAGCGATCGAAATTTAGCGACCAATTTTTTTTAAGAAAAAAAAGAGGAGTTGTGACACGTGGCACAACTTCTGACTCAGAAGTCGTGCTACGTGATACGACTTACCTCCAATCCAGAATTTTTTTGAAACTTGCCTCCAATTAATAAATAAAAAAAAAATTGTCCCTTTTTACGAAAAAAAAAACCCATGAATTTTATTGATTTCTATAGTTTTTAAAAACAAACTGACCACCAAATAAGAAACATTTCCCCTCACAAAGTCGACTTTTTTTGTTATAACAACTTCATTAGATTCAAAGACTATTTTAAGCTAGTCTCATTCAATAACACTCTAGAGTCTAGAGACTATGTTCCTACACATTTCATACTCATATAACGCATAGTTTAAAGCTAAGGCTTTATCCAAAGTGTGTTTGATAAGAATTTATCCTTTACCTTGAGCCTAATAGTTCCCAGGTTTCCCATGTAAAAATGGATTCTTCAACATTTTCCTCAACCTCCCAAAACAACCCTATGTTAGCACTTACGTGTGAATGAGGGATCCAAATTAAGTTGTGTATCTAACATTTTAACATTTGTAAATATAATATGAATGTACAATTATAATTTATTTATATCATTAGAAATGTTGAAAAAAATAATTTATAATATGAATATTGACCCGACAAATTTATTTCTAGTGTTGAAAATATCAAATTGAAAGATAAAACTAGAAATAAATTTGTCTTTATCTGTATGCTTTAGTTTTTTAATCTTTCACTCTATTCTCTTTTATCTCTATTTTCATTTTAAATTTTAGTAGTTATTTTAAGAAATTATCAATAATTAAAAATAATATTATATCAAAATTTAAACCGTTAATTATAATCTAAAATTTAATTTATATATTTAATATATTTTTTATTATAAATTTTAATTATAACGTAACTTAAATATTTAAAAGGCTAACATAAAATTTTATTCCTTTATCTACTTTTTGGGTTTTAATTTGATCTCTTATGTTTAATTTTTTTTACTTTAGTCCCTTAAAGTTTCTTTGTTACACTAAATTGATCATTTTGTCAGTTTTTTTTTCACTAATTTAGTCAAGTTAAATATACATGACAAACTATGAGAAATATATTAAGAGAGCATAGCTCAATTAATTAAATAATATGTATGAGTTATTATAAATTTTTTAATAATTAAATTTGATTTCTCTGGACCAAACTTTCTAAACACTAAAAGGGATGCAAACCAAGCAATCATGAGGAAGATCGAATTACATGCTAAGGGTTGCACTTAATTATGGTGGTTTTCATCCACTTTAAGCCACATCATTGTGTCCCAACTCACTCCTATTACGTTTCAGAATATCAATCTATTCCATAGCTAACTAATCATTCATAACCTCAATAATCACACAAAACACTAACCTTAAACAATATGAGTGGGATAGGGAAGGAGAATGGAACAACATAGAACATGCAGATGAAGGATTAAGAACAAGAGGGGAGAAGCATTCATCTTGAGGAAGGACAATGTTATATTTAATTAAAATTTAAAATTAAGTATTATAATATAATAGATTTTAAACTAATGTGAAGCATAGTTTTGATTGTATTATATATTTTTACATTAGTAATGAGTATTTATATAAAAATATATATATGTACATTAATAAAATTAATTATTAAAATAATTATATTAAAATTGAGGAAAGTAGATTATTAATTATATTTTAATTAAAAAGATGTATTCTTAAAAAATATTAAGTTTATTGAAATTTATTTTGATTTGTTCTTTTTCCTAATAATAATAGTGACGTAATAACTATATAAACTGTATAAATTATATATATATATATATATATATATAATTATTTAAATTTGAGTACTTACTTTTTTATTGTGAATTGTATGTTTAAATGTATTTGAATAATAATGGTTGTGGCACAAGGTTTTGCTTTTCCTACGAGTTCTATGAATGGCAGAGGAGGCAACAAAATATCGTAATGCAAGGCAAGAAACCAGTGGTACCACGACCTTTGGAAAATCTTACTGAAAAGAAGTTGGTGACCATCGAATATGAGGATGATAACCCCCTCAAGCCCATGGTGCATATCCAGGAAACTCAAGGTCGGATTTGAGATGCTTAATATTAACAATGGTTATTTCATGGTTAAATTTGACCGTGAGAGTGATCCAAAAAAAGTGATGGAGGAAGTCCATGGATGGTCTTTGACCACTACTTGACGGTGCAAACATGGACATGGGAGTTTATCCCTCTTGTGGGAAAGATTGAAAAAAGAAATGGTATGGATGTTGATAACGAATGTCGAATTGCTTCAAAACAAATTAAATTATGATAATTTTGTAGCACAATATTAACATAGGTCGACTCAGAGATACAATCAATTTGGTTTCAACTTCAATTCATTGATAAACAACAGGGGAACTTTTATCTAACAGTTTGCAGACAATGAACAAAAATTGCAGAAACACAAACTAGAAGACTCAGATATACGATCAATTTGGTTTCAACTTCAATTCATTGATAAACAACAGGTAGACTTTTATCTAACAGTTTGCAGACAATGAACAAAAATTGCAGAAACACAAA
>CM023955.1:35464753-35542338 GCA_013407115.1 Glycine latifolia
AGCCACGCCTGGGGCGTGGGAAGCCACGCTGGAAGCGTAGGAGGCGCGGAAGAGGCCTATAAAAGGCCATTTTTCACGTTTTGAAGGCCAAAAACCTTGGTTCTTCTTCCTCCTTTGTCCAGACCTCCATTAGAGCATCCTCGGAGCTTCAAACTTCCATCATAAACTCATAAAACACCTCCCTATCATCTATAAACTTGATTAGAACCCTTGAGAAGCCAAAATCCAGCCTTGTTGATGAGAATTGAGAGAGAAACCCCTTTCCCTTGAGGTTTTATAGAAATTGAGCGTTGGAGAAGCAAGAAGCTGGTTTCAGGGAGACAGAGCTTGGGGACAAGACTTCTCCAGCCTTTCTTTGTTGATTTGAGGTAAGAAACCTCTGTTTTAACCGTTTAATTTGAGAATTGGGGATTGGATGAATAGTAACCAAATATTGATAGGGCTGGAATTAGGCTTAGGTTCTTTAGGGAGATGTAATCAGGAGGTTGTTCTGAGCCATATGGCATGTTGAAAATGTAATTGTGATGAGGTTTGAGTTTGGGCTCTGGGGAGGGAAAAGTGGGTGTGAATGAGCAATGTTAGGGCCTGAAGTAACTTAAGTACCTTTACAAAAGTTATTCATAAGGCCAAATAATCGGTGAAAACGTGATTAGATATGTGTTTTGGCTGAGTTGAACCAATGTGGGTTCTTGACTTTGGTACAGCTTTGAAGTGAGCTGTACAGAGTTCTAAAGGAACTCTGAGGCCTTGATGAGACTGAGGCAGACCATTGAGGGTCAATGTATAGCCTAGTAGAAACTGGGCCAAGATAAACCTTAAGTTAGAGAATTTTGATCTGTTTTGAGTGGAAGGCTGTTTCCTTCCATATAAATGGATAAATGCCGTTTCTGATGGTTTAATTCATGCCTACTGTAGGGCGTGAAGTGCAGCTTGCTGGTAGAGCTCACCACGAGACTAGGGGAGCTGATTATGAACTGAGACCAGGTAAGCTCAGCGTCTTTAGGGAATGTTTCCCTACTTGTGGTTCATTGTACCCAACATTGGGTGATTGTTTTGATTTGAATTGTACTCTGATGCCTATCATGTTATGATATTGATCCTGTATTGAATATTGATGAGATGATTTGATGATGGCTGGCAACTGCGTGCTAGCTAAACCCTGAGATAGGGTAGGTGCTTGTGTTGTTGTACTGAGATAGTGCATGTTACTTGATTATGATGATGTTGAGGCATGAATTGATTGTGATTTGATTGTTGTAATCTGCTGGCCAGTAGTGTGAGGTACTATGGATCCCATTGGGAATGTGCCCTTAAGTGGATGATCTCCCTTGGGATAATCCATAGGCGTCCATGTAAACCCTGAATAGATGTGCCTTTAAGTAGATGATCCTATTCAGGTATTGGGCGGCAAGTCCTGAGTAGATGTGCCTTTCAGTAGATGATCCTACTCGGGCCTGAGTCCTGGATAGATGTGCCCTTCAGTGGATGATCCTATCCAGGCCCAGTATGTGGTTGCTGTTGACATACGATTTATTGATACTGCTCTAAGTTTCAGCTTATGTTCTGAGGTTGAGAATTTAACAAATGCTAGTGTACTTGATGAGATTCTCTGTGATATAATTTCTGTTTCCGTTATGATATCTGTAGAGTGATGTTATGTTTTGGGAAGTGAACCAGGGGGAGGGAAACCTCTGAAAACCCTGAGTTTACTGAGATAATTATCTCACCCCTACTTGGGGCTATGTTGCAGGTACCGAGACTACCGTCACTGAGAGATCCCAAGGCAAGAGGCCTGAGATGGGATAGAGTGAAGATAACCCTAGGTTTAGATGACTGAGCTTGCTAGCTCACTTTTGATTATTTTGGTTGTATTTTGATACCCTGAGGGGTCACTTGTATATTTAGAGGAACTTGGCCTGTATATGACAAAGATTCACCATATATGTATATAGTATATAAAATGTAGTGGATTCATGCTTCCTTTACTGTTCATTTTTTCCATGCTTGCTGCGTTACTTTGATATTGTATAATGATAATACGCCGGGTGCACACGGGGTGTTACACCGTGTCTCAAGGTATTTATTGTAGGCGTGTTCCTATATTCATGTTCATGTTGTGTTTGACACCGTGTCCAAATCTGTGTTTCTTAGGGCTTAAGTGATGACTATTAGAAACAAAAGCAAAATAGAGAAAGATTTGTCAGAAATGGCATTTGGATGTGAGGCTGATGAGTAGTGTTTTGGGTATCGGGATGGGATTGATTTTTGTGTTATTTGGTTTGCTTTAGGGGTTTTGGTTCAGTCAAGGTTTTGTATTTATTTGTTTTACAGTTTTTCGATTATGATGAATGTTTGTAGAAAATAATATATAGGGTTTCAGAGTGGTGCAATGGGTAGAAGAATATCCTTCGAGATTCTCACAGTATTGCTCTTGCCAAGAGTGTCACAGGCAGCAAAATCCTTCGCATGCTCAAAGCTCATGAGATTGCGCCTGGAATTCCATAGAGTCTATACCATTTGACTAACAATGCAGTTTTAATTAGGAAGCATCTCGAGATGCCTGACTACGATTTTTGGTTTTAAATATGAATATATGTTAATAAGTTGATTTTTAATATGTAGCTAGATTATTACTAGTTGCGGTGGAGGTGTGTTGTTTAGGATGGAACAATTGAGGTTTCGGGGTTTGTTCTTGTTATTATGTTACAATGATTGTGGAGGTAGGTTTGTTATGTTATTGTTAATTTGTTATCTAATAGGGTTTTTGGATGGTGTAATTCAACAAGTAACTCATTTTTTTAAGAAATTTTAAATGATTTATGATAGAATAACTTGTTTGAATAGGATATTTGAAAAGGAATTGAAATTTTGGTATTTTTATTTGTCATTTTGATTAACTAAAATAAGGGATTTCATATTTTGTCAAAAAATAAAGTATTTGAAATTCTTTTTTTGAGACACTCACTATTACTAATACTCAAACTCTCATACACAATATACATAAAAACAACTCGATTTGAAGGTCATAATGTTTGTATTCATCCCACTTTCAATAAAATTTGTTTTTGTTTACTTTTATGCATTTCGGTGAACCCTTAACTCTTTTCCAATCTTCACTTCTTCTATAAACTTTAATTTTATCCAATCTTTATTTCTTCTTGAAACCCTTACTTTTATCAATCTCAATTTCTTCTCTAAACTATACTTTTATCCAATCTCCATTGCATATTATTATCAAAATTACGATTTTTATCAATACTTTGGGAATTCTCTTAAGTTGAAAACAATAATTGTTTGTTCAACTAAAGATCTTACAATCGAATATATATTCTATGTCTCATTTTTAAAGATTTATTTGTTAATAAAATCACTAATGAAAATTGACTTCTTAGAAATATAAAATATTTTCAAAAACCTATTTACGATTTTCATAGTTAATAGTTGCAGACTAGGTTTTTTTTGGATGACATAGCCTAGGGCTATTTTTTAGTCAATATCGGCTAGGGTTTTCTTGGCCAACATCAACCAATACTATTTTTAGCTGATGTTAGTGAAAGTTTTTTTGCTAACGTCAACTAGGGATTTTTGGCTAACATCGACTAGGGCTTTCTTGGTTGACATTGGCTAGGGTTATTTTCGGTCATTGTTATTCTTAGTTGACATTCACTAGGTTTTTTAGTTGTTGTTTGTTAGATTTTTTTCGGTTGACATTGGTTACGATTTGTTTGGCCCAAAAACCCTAGCAGCCATAAGCGAAAAATAGCTCTAATCGATGATGACCAAAAAACCTAATCGATGCTAGGCAAAAAAACCCTAATCGACATCGGCTAAAAAATAGTTTTGGCTGATGTTGGTGAAAAAAATCTTAACTGATATCGGCTAAAAAATAGCTTTCGCTGATATCAGTGGAAAAAAAACCTATCTGACGTTAACCAAAATAACCCTGGCCGACGTCAGCCAATAAAATACTAGCCGATGTCGACTAAAATATAGCTTTAGTCGATGTCGGCCAAAAAAACCCTAGCCCTTGTCTGCTAAAAAAAATTAAATATTTCAAAATTAGTTAGTATTTATTTTCTATAAAGTTTAATGTTGGAATTTCATTTATTTAAAATATAAAAAGGAAATTTTGTGTATGGAAGAAATTGAATTGCCCTATCCAAACAAAGAATTTAAAATTTAAGAAATTTGAATTGATTTATCCAAATAAAATATTTTAAAAATGAAGGAAATTAAAATCAAAGCAATTCAAATTTTAGACCTTTCAAATTTCAAATTTCTTAATTGTTCTGTCCTTTGAGACAGGAATGTCTAACTGGATAGCTAGTAGGTTAGTCTTGGATCAATGACTCTCACTAAGGTATCTATGGAAGAGATACCCCTGGATTAAGTAAATCACCGTGCACTTTGATATTGATACGACGTTTAGCCAATGAGGGTGGTGTGTGTGCATAGTGACAACATAACAATAGAGTCGAGAGAGAATGTCCATACCTGTGAGCATACCTCTTATTTATAAGGGTGTTACCTCCAGGTTAATTGCTGTCACATCTTGATTGGATAAGCTAGAATATCTTATTGTTGGGATTAGAGTAGTTGTTTGTTGGGATATCCTCCGATGGCTGTTACATGCGTTGTTGGGATCTTTCCAGTTATTATTGAGATTTCGAGTCTCATTGTAATAGGACATCTTATTAGGCTCATATGCTTGGGTCCGTAACATTAATGTTTTGAAATTTCTCATCCAAACACACCGAGTAAATGAATTATGGACCAACTTATTGTTCTCTAAATGGTTTGTTCTCAAGACAACCATTTGGTGCATCACTTTTGCTTATCTAGAGAAGAATGGATCATACTCTTGGTTCGTGGCTGGTAATCAATTCAAAGGATAAGGACAATGGCATTTTTGCCTTAAACTTTCATTAAACAAGCATGTACAAAACACATTACACATTGGGGGTTAATGGAAAGATGTATGTCATGAGTAAGGGGTTTTTTGTTACAAAATTTAAACAACTAGTATAATAAGTTCTAAACATAAGAAAATAAGTGTAATTTTTTCTTACTATTATTTTCTTACTATTATTTTCTTAGTATTGATTCAACCACAGTTCAACTACAATTGAATTAATGATTGAACTTTGAATGAGTGCATTTATCGGTTTGATTTAAAAAACATTGATTTTAATTGGTATTGCTAATAATAACCAAAAAATATATCAACCCACTTCAAAATGAACAGGTACTAAATTATCAACGAGCCAATCAATGCATAATACATATTGACCTGCTTTTTCTTTATTATGCTCATTTTGGGAAGATCGAACGTCAAATATTTCTTATAGTTAAGTGAGAAGTAGAGACTAGTTTTTCCCTTCTCTTCGCTTTTTAATTTTTATAGATATTTTTATTGATCAGTAATGACACTAATTTTTAATTTTTATATAAATCTGAATTTAATTGTTTATATTTTTATAATAAAAATTAACATAATTAAATATAAAAATCATATCCGCTTAAAACTCTAGTTTAGTGAATATCATAAATTTATTTAATCCATACTAGTGATTAATATATCTTTATGTCCAATCTTAATTGAAAAATATTTTAGCATAGAAGTACAAATGTTCTTTAAATTTTCATTTTATATTTAAAATATTTACAAATTAAATTGATTAAATAATCTCTTACTCTATGCATCAACCAAACCATCTTAAGTCAAATTAAATAAAATATCTGTTTTCTCTTAGGTTTCTATTAAGTATTTTATTAGGTTTCTATTAAATATTTTATTTCTAAAATTTTAAAATTATTATTTATCTAGTCTAGTCAATATTCCCAAAACATCCTACTCAATCAACTTTAATTAAGTATTAAAGGTAGAGATGCTAGTTCGATTAACATGTAAAAGGGAGGGTGTTTAGTCATTTCAACACCCAAATCAATATATATTTCAACATTGTAACAAAAATCGAAAGAGAATATACGTGGTGGTATGAGAGGTGTCACATTTTGTAGAGCTTAAATGTGGTCGATTCATAACTTTGAATATTTTTTAAAACCCTAACATGAGATATGTGAATATTTCAGCAACCCTGACATAGGACATGTGAACTGACTGTTTAGTTTCTCTACTTTCAAACATATTATGCCTAAATATATTAAATTAAATCTTATTATAAATTTTCTTTATTCCTATTAAGACTCAAGTTAGAAATTATGTTTATTCATTTTTATAAGATTTAATCTATAATATTCATTGTATTAATTATTTGTAGATTAAAAATATCTTAATTACAATGAGAGAGATAATATATTGACATTCAATTAAAAGATAGATAAGTATTAACAACAAGGATAATTTTGAAAAAAAATTATAAATTTATGATAAATTTATTAATATCAACTAAATTAATCATTTTTCTTAATATTAATGAATTAAATAAAGAGATCTTATACCATATTATATTTTCATCATAAATATTTAAATATATGAATATAAAAAAATTTAAATTTTTTATGTAAAATTATAATAAAAGCTTCAAATTTACTTAATCTTAAAAGTAAAATAATTAACAAAAATAAAAACAGAAAACCAAAATCATTTTCAAACTAAACTATGCAACTAAATAAAATAAATAAATATAGAATGATACCCAAATATTCACCCATGCCATCATCAATATTTAGGGGTGTACAAAAACTAGTTTGATAAAAAAAAACCGAACCAAACTAATTTTTAACTAATTTTAACCGATTTGATTTTATATCAAAATAGTCAAACTGATTTGAAAATCAATTCAAAATCGAATTTATTTCAAAAAATAGGTTCTAAATTGAACTAATTTTTTAGAAACAATTCGATTAATCAAATTAATTTTATAAAGTAATACATTTTTTAACTAGTTTAAATAAAATTTAATTCAATTTAGATTTTCAATTACAATCTAATTTTATAACATAATATATTTTTTCTTAAACTAATTCAAATAAAAATTAATTTAATTTAAATTCGATTACAGTCCAATTCCTTTTTAACACCCCCATCAATACTCATATCATACCCACATGACACCGGTGCACGTCACCATCCCACGCTCCCCTCGCGTGGTAATCCCAACATCCACTGCAAAACACTGACAAAAAGCCAAAGCAAAAAACCAAACAATAAATTCATTGCCACCATAATAAATAAACAAAAATAAATCCAACCACACCCCCTTCGTTCATTTTCTTTCATAATAGTAGTATTTAATAAATCACACTTTATACCAATTTATTTTTTTACTCCCACTCCTATCTTTCTCTCTCTTCTCACCAATTGTACCTGCCAAGTACGCTTACCTGTACCTCCCAGACTTCTCGCATCATCACCTTTCCATTGTGTACAAACACTCTCCTCTTAGAATCCCTATAGCACCCTTAGCGCATATATGTGTATATATATATATATACCCCTCTCACTCTTCATATCCCATCATCACTCATTCATAACTTATTCTCTCATTTCTCCTCACCCACCCCCAACCACAACAATTTCACCACCACCACCACCAATAACAAAAAACAAACACTATAGCTTCTCTCGATATTAATGTAATAAATTTTCTATCTCTATCTTTTTCTCTTGCGACAACGTTAATAATTAATCTCTCGAGACCAATTCTTTCGAGAAGATCTTGAAGATGAAGCAGCTGATCCGCCGGCTCTCGCGCGTGGCCGACTCCTCCAACTACACGCTCCTCCGCTCGGACTCCGCCGCCTCCCACCGCTGCCACCGCCGGCGCCGCGCGGAGTCCTTCCGCCTCGCCGCTGCGGCGAAGATCCGCCGCTCCTCCGCGGTGGTGCCAGAGGGCCACGTGCCGATCTACGTCGGCGACGAGATGGAGCGCTTCGTCGTGTGCGCCGAGCTCCTCAACCACCCCGTCTTCGTGAAGCTCCTAAACGAATCGGCGCAGGAATACGGCTACGAACAGAAAGGAGTTCTCCGGCTGCCGTGCCGCGTCTTCGTCTTCGAGCGTGTTCTCGACGCGCTCCGTCTTGGACTCGACGCGCGTGACGTGGCGGAGCTAGTAAATTTCTCGCCGGAAGAGTTCTCCTGAGAAACAAAGAAAGAGAAGCAAAAAAGCAAAAAACAAAAAACAAAATACGAAAATCGTTAATTGGCGAGATCTTTTGCTGGTTTTGGTGCTATGTAAATATACTACTACATTAGGATCTTGAGAAAAAAAAATTGAGGCACATAAATGTTAGGGTTTGTAATTTCTTTTTGTTTGGGGTTCTTTTTTTCTTCTGATTGTTGTAGTTCGATGCTCTCTCCCTGTAAAGGTAAAGATATTTTTCACTTTGTTGAATTTTTGCGACCGGAGAATGAGAATCTCCCTTTGGAATTTTCCATTCAGTTTTTATTTTGTTTTTGTTGATTTATCGGGAAACTAACGGAAAAGGGGCAAAGCGAGAAATTTCAGCAGCTTTACACTTAGCAGCGTTAAATTTCACACCATTTTGGTTGTGGCCTGCCTAGTGTGTTGCTTACTGTAAATTTGCTGTTTGGGAACTAACCATTCTGATTTTTTTTTCAGCGGTTCTAATTTTTGTAGGATTAAAATAAAATTGAATTAATTTGGTTTCAGTTTTAGTTAAATGTGATTTTTTTTTCTCCAGCGGTTTTAACTATTTTGTAAAGGAAAAGGGTTAGGCATTAAACTCTTAAAATAAAAATGAATCTAATTTCAGTTTTTAGTTAATTGTGAGTTAATTTTTGTGATTAAAATAAAAATGAATTTAGTTTTCCGTTTTAGTTAATTGTGATTTAATGATGAAAGACGTTGTTGCCTTAATCAAGCTAGAGGAAAAGCTTCCTTCATATGCAGTTATTGTCAGTTTTTAGAATATGTAGTAGTATTATTTTTTGGAAAAAATTAATTTGTATTATCTCAACCGGTCTTTCTCCTTTAAAAAATAAAAATAAGAGTATTGTTATATTTTTTATAAATAATATTTTATTTTATTTAAATTTAATCTTTATAAAAAATTAAATTCTTAAAATGATTTATTTTGCTCTTTATATTATTATATATTTTTTAATTAATATAGAGTATGTATTGATTTTGTCAAAGACTTGTGATATATATTATCAATAGATAGTCTTAAGGGAGCGCTTATTTCACAAATTATTTTTACATATCTAAGAATGTTATTCTATAAATATAACATGAGAATATCATTCTCGAATATTTTTAAAAAATATGTTTGATTATATTTTATTATTCCTATAAATAATTTTAATAATTAAAAAAACCGTGTATTACACAATGAATTCTCAAATTCTCATGGAAATATAACATTTTCATCTCTTCTCATGAAAATAAAAATGTTGAAAAACATAATTTTAAAAAAAGAAGAAATTATAGCATTTTTTAGACATCTCAAGAAATGTTTTTTCAAATTTTTTATCAAACATGAGAATATTATTATGTTTTTCATCTCCACATTCCCATAAATCTGACAAGATTATATGAAATAAACATTTTTTAGAATTCTTTAAAAAAATATCAAATAAAAGATAATAAAATAATTTTAAGAATATTATTTTTACTGCAAATGATTCTTACAAGATTAACAATACTGAATCATAATTTCAAGGATTAAAACATATTTTACTCATTAATTTATAATCCTGTATAACTTCTGCATTAATATCTCTTTAGTCCTAACTTAGTTAATTCTATCAGATCGGATACAATTATATTTTCAGGAGTTCATGAGTCATTGTGCTTAGTTTTTTTTTCTTCTTTGGGTTTATTATAATTAATTAAGGAGTATAAATCCAAACATGTGATGATTTTAAAAGTTAAACAAGGAACTCAGCATGATTGGATTTATTCAATTAATCAAATTAGCAGCTGAGCTATGATTGAATGACGAGTTCATTTATAAAGTGATAGACAACAACAATAATTCACAAAGTTACATTTGGTATTACACACCTAAAATTACATAAAGAAACTTTTACTTAGTCTAATAATATTTCTTTTTTTTTTGGTTAAGTTTAATATTTCTTTTTTTAACTTTAAGTAATTAACTTACTCTATATGGTGGGAAAAACCAAGACAATAAAGAGGGCATGTTTTGGGTTCGAAAATGGCAAGGTTTGGATGTATTAAAGTCATGATTGAAGGTAGTGGCAGGTAAGTAATGTAATTGCCGTGATATTCGGTGGTGTTTGTTTTCGAATCACAAATCCGATCTACGAAGCTGAGGGTCAATTTCGTTGTTTTGTGTCTGCATGGAGGGTAATTTCGTCATTCTCTCGTGTGTACCCTCTCTAGAGAAATCAACAATGGCATGCGCCATTTTGGGTTGGAAAGAAGGTCTGCTTCTCTTCTTGGTTCACTTTTCACCTCTTGAGTCAAAAAACTCAAAATTTAAGTAATGGTTTAGACTTAAGAGTTTACTTTAATTCAAAAGAAAATAAATTTTATAATCACTTAGATTGATCACACGTTCCTTTAACTTTAACCATAATTGTATACAATTATTTATTTATATTCTATTCTTATTTTTCTAATATTATTTGTGTTAATTTGGTATCTGAGAGTCTTTGTCAGTTCAAATTGGTCTTAAAAATGATAAAGGTATTAGAAAGTTGCATAAATTTAATAAAAATAACTTGTAAACAAGTTCATAAATTTGGGAACTAATTAGCACGTAAACGAAAATTCTCGAAGATCCAAGCGGCACAAATATCTTTTAGAAAGCAAAATGTATATATTTTCTCACGAGAAATTTTCAGATAAATATTAAAATGATATGTTGAAAGCATATTATTTTTACTTGTTTAAAGATAACATAAAAAAGATTGAATTGTACACAATTATTATTCTCTAGCTATAGTTCGATCTTCAAACTTTTCACAGCTTCTTCTCATGTAGTATTATTTTCATTTTGAAATATAAATTTTTTAAAGCTTTTCACATAAATATTAGTAAAGCGTTAAATTGTACCCTTAATTTTAAGAAAATATAATTATAGTTGGTTAGATTATCTTCTCATTCTACTTATACTAAATATCAAAAGCCAATAATAATATTAAAATATAACTAATACATTTTTTATTGGAATAATTAAGTTTTTAGTCCCTTAATTTTTTTATCTTCCAATTTTTAATCCCTCAAAATTTCTTATGACAACTTTTAGTACTCCATTAATTTTTTGTCATCACTTTTAGTCACTCTAAATGTTTTTGTTCATTTTTAATTCCCCATTACTTTTATTGCTCAAATTAGTTTCAAATATAAGATAAATGAATAAAACAAATTGTAATTTTGAATAATAAAAATAAATAAGAGATTAAAAAATGGGCAAAAAATTTAGAAAGACTAAAAATACTAACGAAAAAGTTAAGAAAAGACTAAAAATTGTCAAAAAAATTTGAAGGATTAGAATCTGAAATTTTGAGACACTTAAAACTTAATTAACCATTTTTTATTTGTCAAAAATTAAATGGAAAAAATCATTTTCTAAACATTCCAGTAATTAAAAAATAGAAAAGTATATGAAACTTTTAATGTTGGTGTTCGTATATTGGATTAACTAATGGGAGAATGCACATTACATGATTTTCTACACTGTTAGGATGCTTGCAACTTTGTGTTTGGACCAATGGTTTTAAGTGTCCGCTCGCTCTTGACATTTTATTCATTGTTACATTAATTCAATAAAGTACTATTCTTCAAGTGCCTATTTAATTATCCAAACATGTTGAGACATTTTTTAATCTTATAATACGGTAAAATAATATGGTATAAAATGTCAACTGTTGTGAAGAATATATTAATTTAGAATTATGCTTAAAACCATTTTTATATATTACACTACATCTATAGTTAAATTAATTTTTCTTATATAAATTAATTCATCTGTCAAATTAAAAGTGATTTAAAACTTAACATATACTAACATGTTCATTCAGGTAAGTTGAGTTCGGATACCTTAAGTAAAATCTCATTTAAATTTTATTATGGATGAATACAGATTTTTGTGTAAATAGAGAAAAAACTAGATAAAAAAAATCATGGTCGAATTTTATGTTATTTTATAAATTAGAAGAGAATAACCAACTAATATATCGTTAAAAAGAAATTTAATAAAATAAAATAATCATATATATTAAATTAATATGAACAATTAAAAAGTAATTATAACAGTTGACGCATATTTTTCTACAATGTATAGAATTATCATTATAAATAAAATTTATAAAATGAAATGAAAGTAAAAGAAGAATAAAAATATTCTAATATTTGAAAAATATGACTTCATGAAAGATAAAGATAGTAAAGAAGAAAATTATACAACATTTAAGAATTTTGGAGAACACGTGACTTGCTTTTTACATCTACCTTATATATTTTTAATAGATAAAATTTATTAATTTATTAATTTATGTGTGTTGATTAGAGAATATTAAATATTTGAATAAACAAATGTCCGAAGCGGTTTAGTATTAACAAATATTATTTTACGTAGAAAACTATATATTTACTCTGAGAAATTTAAAGCCTAAATTATTATTTTTAAAAATATTATATACATATAAAATTAATGAGCTTAGCACACTTGAATAATAGGCAATAGTCTCTTATTAAACTATTATAACAATATAAAAAAAAAACTCTTTCGAAATGAGGGGGACAATATAAAGGAACTCTTTCGAAATTGGGAGGGGGGAGGGGGTAAGCTGCCCCTTGGGACGTACCTGGTTCCGTCCCTAGCTATGTGCAATGTTACCCAATTTACACAAATAACTTTTATTGATGAGTTACCTATTTAAATTAGAAATTTGTTAACGTATATCTATTGATTTTTTAGAAGAAATATGTTAGTTAACGTATATCAAAATGTATTTTAAGATTAACTATAATTATAGTTTACTAGCATATTTCTTTTAAAAAATATGTGGTGTATACATTGACAAATTCTTATTAAGTTATATTTGAATCTGTTCACGTGCTTTTATGTTTTTTGGTTAATCCTTTTTATGTTTTAAGTCAATGAAGTTTAAAGTTAAATCATCTCTTTATATGAGACATGTCTTGGTTCAGTTCATTATCAAATCTCTTATAATATGATGAAGATGCATGCCTGGATTGATTGTGAGGATTACATGTTTATCTGATTTGATTATACTTTTCCTTTATTCATATTTTTTAAGAAATAAAAGTTAATTATGATATTATCTTTATTAATTTGAAGTGTTAAGACATATATTTATTATGTTAATGTTATATATTTTAACAATAATTAATATTTTATTTATAATAATTCCATAACCCTAATAATCGACCAATGTTGTTCAAGTGGAAGATTGATGAACTATTTAATTTTAATTAGTTTAATATTATTTAATTTTTAGAATAAACATTTATTAAGAATATTTTTTTGTGGCAAATTTATTAAGCATATTATTGTTGAGATTATTAATTTAATCGAGCTTCTGTTTTGGATTGTAGCCATAGAGTAAGTCACTCATGTGATGCGGTCATTGACATTGAGAAGTCCTTACTCTCATTTTTTGCTGTAAACCCTTTTCTTAAATAAAAAAATTATAAGCAAAGACTTTATTAAGAAAAAGGTAATAAGTAAAGACAAACTATGTAATTATAGCAACAATAAGAAAGAGAGCATTAAATGTGGCTGTAAAAACTATTTTCCATTAGACATTTTTTTATATCAAATTTGGATAAAGTTTAACTGTGAAAGAGAGGGTAGTTGGTTTCATATTGATAATTACTCATATTTTCTAATGGTGATTAACAAATCTAGATATATGATACAATATCTATCTAAATGCTTATAAAACACAACCAATGTGTATCTAAATGATTATATGGATTTAAATATGTGATACATTTCTTTCATAATTATTTAAATTTAAATACATTATGAACTCAATTCATTAAAATTCAAGGATAAATACAATTAAAATGTACTATTATAGATGAAGAATAATTTTCTTGATCGAGGATCGATCTTAATCTTTATATATAATATGTCTTTACATTTCCTATTTATAAATAGCTCCAATTCATACGATGGATAACCTGATGGGGTGGTTAGAAGAACTAACATTTAGAAAATATTATTATATAACAACTCAAAATAGTTCAAAGCAAAATCTGAACAACAGTGCTGGGGGTTCGGAAGTTACGCAACTACCAACGATAGATTTCATTTAAAACCTACCCGTTGATTCGATCATGTGTCTTAAATTGGCATTACATGCACAAGTCAAGGTGAAGGATTTATATAAACTCAACCTACACTCTAATGCATGTAGGCCATTTTTATATGACTAAAGCCCCGAAAAATGCATATGCCACCTATGAATTAGGTTTACTGTAGGTGTGAGCTGAGCCCCCTACAATCTCTCCGTACCACATACTAATAATAAAACAAAATAGAGTGAACCCACTTCATGTTACTTCGAAAAACGGGAACTATTTAATGCAACAAGTGTTGTTTGAAAGATACATCATTCTATAGTTCCGTGATCTGTGAATATATGCTTAATCCCTCCAAAGTAATAGTTTCAAAACTTCAAATGCACTTCAGGTGTGTGGAAATGCTATTTCCATGATGACCAGCTAGACACATAGGTAGATAGTTTCCTTATTCATGCATGCTATCCACTTTTAACTTTTTTTTAAAAATACTTTTGTAATTACTCAAGAAAACCCACTAAGAATGGTAAATATATTTAATCATGACAAATGCTAACAAGTATTCTTAAGGTACTAGCTAAGGAAGTAAAATGATTTTTTTTTTATTGAAATGTGAAAAAATACACTCTCCTATAATTTAAGAATGCATTTTCATATGATTTCTAATAAAATAATTTTAATTTTAATTTCTTAATCAGTTTAGGACACTAGTTATTAGTGAAACATTTCCTATATTTTTGTCGTGTTGTGCTTTAATAGCCCAATCTACCTTAACGTGAGATTGAGGGCACGGAGATAAACTTGTTTTTTTTTTTTATGATGGTATTTTAATAGTAGAGAAATGACCCATCAACATTACCTCACAAGAGTAGTATAATTTGCTCATATAATTGTCAAAGATGTTTTGGTAAGTCTTACCAAAACAATTTCTAAGTTTTGGTAGTAGGTGTTGGATATTTTCTTAATTTGGCTTTTTGGTAAACGCAGACGCTGGTAATGTATGTGACAAATCCCATCATACCTTCAGTACTGTACAATTGTTATCCTTTAGTTGAAGTTCTTAATTTTGTTACCGTTACGGTTTATGCATTCAATCCCCATGTAACAAAAATAGACCCCTTTACCGTTTGCACACCATTCCCCCCAGGAAATAGAAGTAACAGTGGCAAAAGTGCCACAAAATTTTAAAAAAAAAATCCCAAAATATCACGGATCCAAAAAAAATTGTCAAATTACCATGCCACGTATTTCGCTGGTCACCTCAGCGAATTCCATAGGCTGATGTGGCGTCGTGTGAGTGGAGGACCAATTTCGCTGGACAGAGGGGCAAAATAGGTATGCCATGTGGCAAAGTTTCAAATTTGCATATAAACTTTGAATGTCCATAACTTTTGACTGAAACGTCTGATTAAGGCGAAATCGGTGGCCAAACGCTCGAAATTGAGAGGAGAAGCCCTTGGAAAATCCCCAAAGGTCAAATTTTTTTCCAAAAAAAGCCTCTAAGTGCCTCAAAATTAGGATTTAAGATTCAATCATCCAAAAAATTCATTTTTGTTTGCTTTTTTAATTATTTAATTAGTTAATTTAATGTTATTTTTTATTTTTTTCAATTACTTCTCTAAATTTCGAGCGTTTTGACATATCGTACGCTTCCATCGGACATGAATTTCAAAAGTTATGATATAAAATTGATAGTGCATATAAACTTCGAACAGTGATATTTTTTGATAGAAATGTCCGATGGAGGCGTACAATATGTCAAAACGCTTGAAATTTGTATAAGTAATTGAAAAAATAAAAAATAACATTAAATTAACTAATTAAATAATTAAAAGAGCAGGCAAAAATGAATTCTTTGGATGATTGAATCTTAAATCCTAATTTTGAGGCACTTAGAGGCTTTTTTTGGAAAAAAATTTTGACCAAAGCTTTGGGGATTTGCCAAGGGCTTCTCCTCTCAATTTCGAGCGTTTGGCCACCGATTTCGCCTCAATCGGATGTTCCAGTCAAAAGTTATGGTCGCTTGAAGTTTATACACAATTTTGAAACTTTGTCACGTGGCATACCTATTTCGCTCCTCTGTCCAGCGAAATTGGTTATCCACTCACGCGATGCCACGTCAGCCCATGGAATTTGCTGAGGTGGCCAACGAAATACGTGGCATGGGAGTTTGGCAATTAATTTTGGATCCGTGGCATTCTGGGTAATTTTTTTTTGCCAAAAATGCCATTTTGGCCCCTGTTCCTAGATAGAACTAGTGGCTTTCATTTCATTTCATCTGTTTTTGGGTTGAAATAGCTATTTCAGACCATATTTTTTTAATTCACTTTTACATTAGCCTAAATTAAATTTGGATCATATGAAAATAATTTTTTTAATAATAAAATTTTAAAGAACAAAATTAACAAAATAATTTGAATTGTCAGATTAACTGTAACTGCCAGTACCCACCAGGTACAACCAGGTGCAATATGTTTTATTCACTAAAATAATGTACACTCTATTTTTATACAAATGTAAACCAATATCTTAAAAATATTAATTTGGTAATAAATTCTTTTTATAAAGAGTGTTAGCAATATACTTTCTAACATAACTATTTCTAATACATAGTTTCTTATAGACTAAAATTATTTAAAACTATAAAATTAAGCGAAAAAGTCTTTAAATAAGATATACAACCTAAAAATGAATTGTGATTTTTTAATAATTTTTAATAGTAATTAGTAGAGAGTCTATTTAAAAGAGTCTGTTGTTACTAAATTATCTTAAAAAAGGTATAATATGTAATATTATTAATATACCGTCTCATAATTTTAATATGAATCGTTAATATTAATTTTTAAGTTACTATTCTTGAGACATTCATTAACCTTGATTTTGCACAGTACTATAACATATGATACTATTTCTTAAAATTGACGTGGCGAATGCTTTTTGGTTAACTTCTGGTTTACGCTTAATTGTAATCTAGCTAATGTTATATATTCACATAAGAATTTAATACTCATTTTTCTTGGGCTAAGCGAACATTCCACAACCTTGAAATCTAACTTTGAATCTCGAGGTTGAATTTTGGTGTAGTACGGAAGGAAAGAAAATAACAGCAGACCAATATGGTTAACTAAGAAATATTTTTTAAAAAAAGAGTCTTGCTAAGTGCTAACCACTAACCAATTATCTAAGTATTCATTGATTAAGAAATTAAAAGATTAAATTTTTTAATGCATAAGAAAGTGTAAAAAAATTATAGAGAACATAAATTTACGTATTCTAATAAAAAAGTATTATTTATTTCTTAATCCAAGAAGAGGGGTTAGTATTTGTCTAAAAAAAATGATGTATTTGCTGACCATTCGAAGGAAAGGCATGTGATACGATAGATTTTCAAGGTCGCAAAAACAAGATATGTGTCACGGACAATTTATATTTTATAGTGAAAGTTTTGTCCATATCTTTGGCTTGGCATTTTCCAAATGGCCCCAGCAAGAATTTGGATGAGCATGGGCACACAATGTTTATACAAACAAATTGCTCGGTTTTGTCACGGACCAACTAAATTATTTGATTAGGGAGACAATCAAGCAAAACCTTGGGCCACTAAACGATACGATATGCGTTAAATGAACCAAGAACCACCCACTTTTATACTACTTCACAAGATAAGAGTATTGAAAATGATATCTGATGAAAAAGCAAGTACTACTATTTTTTCTTTATTTTTATAGGGTTATTAATTAATTACTGAGCTTAATTTAGAATTATGCTGTGTTTTGATATAGTGGGTACTTGGATAGTACTTATGAACAGAGGCGGAGACACAGGGGGCCCTACAAGGGACGTGACCCCAAGATTTTTAAATTCTCATAATATTAGGAGATATTGTATATGAAAAAAATATTAGAAGATGTTATAACATGTAAAAAATATTAGGAGATGTTATAACATGTTGCAGAAAAAGTTAATAGCATTAGTTTATTTGACTATTTTTTTATTGGACATAATATATAAAAAATTTCTCATACTTTCTTTTAATTTGGTTTAACAGGTATTAGTATGTTGCGGTTTTGTTTTGTAATGGATTCAATGAGTCTGGGTGTTTTATGTGGTGTTGGATTCTCGATCCTGCCATGTTATATTTATGGGTTATGTTTGTGTAATTTCTCGGTGTAATTTGATGGGATTGGTAATTTGGTCGCATCTTGTGACAAATTTTTATCTTTTTATTTATAATATAATTATAATTATAATATAATTTTTTTTCTAAGTTTTCTTAAAATTTTTAATTATTAAAACACTTTATCTAAAAATCAAAATTCTCTTCATTTCTAATTTATAGTTTCTATTTTTGTTAATGATATATTTATACATCTAAGTATTTATTATGTGTGATTCATTTATCCAAATATTTTCTACATATTTTTCATGTGACTCAATTATTTATTTTTGATTTTTTTAACAATATGTTATGACTATGAAAAATTATTTTCACTTAATTTAATTGATTTTGTTTATTCTTCTTTGGATATTGGTCTTTGGCTCTTATGTGTTAATTGCACTTTGTGATAAATATCTCTCTCATGCTTAACACAATTATATATTTATTTTGCTCCTAAAAACCATTTAGTTACACCTTAAAAGTTTTATAGATATGATGCATTGTAAAATTTTAAATATTCTTTTATAAGTCATGATTTTTTTATATTAGCCTCCCTTATATAAAAATCCTAACTCGCCCCTGCTTATGAAGTTATGCCCCCAATAATAGTATTCTTTCACTTTTTTTCTTTCTCTTCTCCATTGGATTATAGTGGGGTATATCCCTAGGTGTTCAATCTCATTAGGGTGAGCCTCATCTAAATTCAGTAAGCCAACTACTCCAAAGATGCCAACGAAATAGAAGTCTTGATCAAATCTTCAAACTACGTTAATTAATTTAATTCAAAGACGGACAACATTAGTTAATTAAACTGTCAACGGAAGTTGATTAAATAGCGTATATATATGTAAGTTTATACAATGTTGGAGGAAAGAAATATATAGAATAATGCCAACGAAATAGAAACTGGTGAGATATAGCTTTTCTAATATTAAGGTCATATAATCACAGGCAGAGTTCTTGATATTAGTTTTAAAAATAGGAATGCTTATACTTTTTTTTTCCTTTGACCATTCAAATTTTGAGAAGAAAGAGCCATTGACTCACTTGAAAGGTCCCCATACAACGAATTACGACAATGGTATAACCTTTGCGACATTGAAAAAAGAGTTTGTGACCAAGATTTATACATACATAATGATAAACTAGGAGAATAAATTAAACTTTATTCTACATTGGTATTGAATGGACGTAAAATATATTTGGACAAGGTGATCAATTCAAAGGTACGTGCTACTTTAATTACGTCTGTCAAATTAATTACATATAAAACATGATAAGAGCCGGGACCTTTTTTATTACGCACTTTATGAACCTTCTATGAATCAAAATTTCATGGCTTGTCAACTTCTTTAGCATTTCATTTTGAAATATAAAATAAAAATCTCTATAAGATAACAATTAAAAATAAACCAATCATGGTTCTTTTTGTTGGGGGGTATGTATCAGATCCCACTGTGAGTTGTTAACTAGTGTGACAAATGGGTTATGCACTTCGAATGATCATTAATTGAGTGTATCATATATGTTAATCCACATTAGTTATTTAGGCTTCGGCATTTGGATAATGTTCTGGACCGACCAAAAGAATGTAAATATATATGCCTTGCCTTACATACATACATATACATATATATATATATATATATATATATATATATATATATATATATATAGCTCCTAACTAATCATAATCTACGCAGAATATTATTAGTGTGCTTCCAGCTGAAATGAATTAATATATAACACATGTTTCCTCATGCAAATCCAATCAACAATATTCATGGTAGGTTTGACATTTTATGAGCCCCATACAAAATAATAAATAAAGAACTCCTTATATATAATTATTTTAAAAGAAATATTTATTCTAAAAATAAAATAGATACATAATTTCATTTGATCAATCCTACACTAATTATCTAAGTCGAACTATAAGGATAATATATATATACACTGGAATAATATTATAAAGTGAATGAACAGAAAATAACCTTTGAATTTCAAGTTTTGTAACTTCAATAACACACTCGGTAATCTATAATGGTCGGTTGCAACACTTGCAATGATGTTATTTTCAACCCTCTTGTCGATTTGGTATTTTTCTCTTGACTTGTTGGCTTAAGTTCAAAAAGGAAATCACAATGCAAAGCACAATCCAAATGTTATTGGTAATGATAGTCACTACTCAAACTTAGTATGATATTAATAATCACTATATTATTCTTCCTTTTTTCCTTTCTTGGTTCTCTCTTCTGTAGTTCCTAGCTTTCCACACCTTTTTATTAGAAGAAAAAAAAAATATTACTGTTTCCACAAAGTTAGAAATTGGTGAAGACTATTGAATAATTTGGTAAAAAATTAATGTTCAATTGCTTCTAACCTTTAAATTTAAGGTTGGAATTTGGGAACTATCTTTGGGTATGCCATATCGAGAAGTGGAGAAGAAGCTGAAAGGATGAGTGGGGTGTGATTTTTTTTTTTTTGTCGACTGATTAGTGAGTGAATTGATAAACCATATTAAAATTATTTTTTTAAATATTATAGAAAAATAAAAATTTATGGGCCTAGTGCAAGTGCACCTCTGATCATAGTTCAGGGGTTGAGCATGACAATATTGCAAGCCAAAATCTTTATATATAGAGAGAGAAAGAAAGGAGAAATCAAATTATATTATTGTAATTTTGATAACTATTACATTTTCCATGACTTTCAATTGGATAATATTTTTATAAAATTCACAATTGGATTCAAAGTTTGTTTCACACATATCACATGTAAAATTTCATATTAATCTAGAATCATTTTCTACCTTGTTCTTATAGATTAAAATCAACTTAATATATATACATTTTAAAATATATTAAAATATAGATCATTTTGTTACCTTCTTATTACTATTTAATTTTGAAAAAATTTGACATAGACATTTTAATAATATATAGATATAATTCAACTATTGAATCAATAAAAATCATATTATATATCATATTATAAAAATGGTCAAAGTTACACAAATGTAATTTGATTTCTTATATATTAGAAGTAAGAGTATATATGTAACTTTAATTTTTTTTCGTTCTTTTAAAGAATAAAAGAATAATTTTAGATGTGTTAGTAAAGTTTTGCTTCTAGTCATATAAATTAAAATATTTAATTATAATAAAAAGATCAAATAAAAATTGTCATATTGTTTAGGAAATATTTATGTTCATTTTATAATTAATTAAATAAATAAAATTTAAATTAAAACACTCAAATTCTCTTTTTGATGCACGGGTCAAAGTTACTAGTTTTACAAAATTAAATGAATATGATGAGTTTTACAATATTCTCTTTTTTTTTTCCTTTCTCGATACTGTTGTTTACTTAATTTGAATCTATGGTTTCAGCTGGTTTAAAACCCAAGCACCCAAATCAGTAAGTGGGACTATTAACTGATAACTGTAATGCTGCATTGTACTGGGTTTTTAAATTTCAGGAAATTTAATAAATTAAAATAGAGAAACAGATTCATTTGAATTATTTAAAGTTTAAAATAGAAAAAGAGAAGTTCAAAATGAAACATATATAAGTGTAGAATTAAATTAAGTGCATTAAGTGTAGAATTAAATTATCTTGTATTGCATGCCCTTAAATTGCGCAGGGTGCACATGGCATGTCAACATCGAGGTGATAGCTAGCCTGATATCTGGCACTAGCTAAGCCACCACGTTCTCAAATGCAAAGGTCGTATTCATATTCATCATCTTCTATTCTTCTTTTTCTTCTTCGTTAGATCATGAACATGCATGTTAAGTGTATACGGCGGCATAAAACCTAAACATTGTTTCTGATACTATTTTGGTGGAAAATGATTGAAGATCCGATAAAGTAGCTGATGCATGCGCAAGAAACAGAAGCTAATCGAATGACACATATGGTCTCTCATAGTATTCACGTGCCTACATTTATTCTTTGCATTTCCTCTTTCACATTAACTATATCTGTCTTCTTTCTTCTCTATAGATCGATCGTTTTGGTCTCTTATCATGTCTTATGAGAGTAATCATAAGGGACCGAGTTTGAGTCCAGGGGCTATATATGTAATTGCAGTCTCTATCTCTGGATTTGTCTTCTCCACTGATCAACAATAATTAAGAAAATACGCTGCAAAATTTGAAAACTATATTCATATAAAACAAATTATAATATATTGGATAAAAGAAACTATAATTTATAATATTTTGTGAGTTTACTTTATGAATTCTTTTTTCTTACACCCTTCTTTTCCTTTTATTTGTAATATTTTACCTAATTTATTCAAGTTTTATTCTTCCGATTCTGATAATTATATTAATTTTAAATTTGATTTTCTTCAAATTTCATGTGACTATTGATTATTATTGATAATTTTTACTAGTAATTAATCTGATTGAAATTTAATAAAAAATTTAGGCATGATAATTTTACGTCTTTTTTTTTATCTTTCATTAATATGTTTATTGCTAAATTTTTTTATTTATGAATTTTCATATTAGAATTGTAATGTGTCCAATTATGCAATGTTGGAATGAAATATAACTTAATTTTAAAATAATTTTTATTACAATTTAAGAAGGGTATTTTCTTAAAGTTACAGGACATATACATATAATTTTATACCTTAATTTATATAGACTTGACTACTTTTTAAATATTATTTTCATTGAAATGAAAATAATTTCCAAGAAAATAAAATATTAAAATATTAATTTTATATAACTAACAACTCTCGTGCTAAAAAAACAACTCATAATTTATATACGATTGTATTTCAATTGCTAAGTGTATATACATCATTGGTATATAAAAATTCCATAAAATACATTTATATCCTCATTCATTTGAAAGTAAGAAACTTTTAATGTAATACAAATTATATAACAAGAAACTTTTAATTTCATTTAATTTTCCAAAAAAAAAAATCTATCTTTATCCAATAATAAATTAAAAGTAAGAAACTCATAGTGACAGAAAATTTCATGGCTTTATTAGATCATATATGTGGGTACGGCAACTCAATATCAGTCATACACACGCATTTCATTTAACAGTTATAATTTATTTAGTTTACATGAAATTAAGACTGCAATTATCCGGTTTCATGTATATACAGAACGAAACGCATTATTGTAATTTGTAGCTAGTTTACGTTGCAGCTTGGTTAAATAAAATCAAGTTGCAAATCTTTACACATTTTTTGGCTGTTTTTTTTTTGTGTGGAAAAAAAATATGCATAAATAATGACATTGTAGTTTTGTGTGGGTTGGTCTGTCAAGATCATACACAAGCATGCCATTAGCAAAAAAAAGAATTGTCCTTATCTGTATTTGGCCATTTATTTCTGCTGAGTATCCGCATTTTATTTGGCATGCATCTATGTCGGGGTTAAAACTTAAAAATAAATTTTATTAATTGATGGTGTATGTCTAGATTTTTTTTTTAACACGTGATAATGCTGCAATGGTTAATATATAATTACTACTAAGAAAAAAATATAAACATATACATCAATATGAACCATAGTATCAATACACAAAGTTTACTTATTTTTAAAAGCAGGTGAGTCTGAGTCATTATAGAGAATTACTCTGAAATGTAGGAGTGTAAGTGGATTATACCTAATTCCTGAACTTACTCAATTCTATCAAATTCAATTAGAATTTTGTAGGTTCAATTGTGTCAATTGATTGAATTTATTTTCTTTTAGGGAACTAAATTAACATTGGGTTGGATAATAGGTTTAGAATTTTATATTTGATCAAAACTCAACTCAAATCATGTATAATAAATAAACATACACCAATATACTAAGTATATACTAAATAATAAATAGTAATATATAAAACTCTAAAGTAATCACTCGGAGTCATACTCATTCTTAATCGCTCAATCTCACTCACTCTCAAGAGCCGCAATAGAGGTGGAGAGAACTTTTCCCTAATACCACACATGTTTCAAGTAAATGTGAAAGTTTTTATATTGCAATAAATTATGATTGATTCTTCTCTTCGAACCTCATTTCAAAGAGTAGTTGCAAAATAGATTTGAAAAATACTGTTTTAAAAACATTCCTTATTATTTTTTAGTTAGAGAAATTTTCTTTTTAATTTTTTTAAGACTCAAAGAAGTAACAGTTTTGAATGGCTTAATTTGATAATTAATCTAATCCAACTCAATTAAATTTAATTGGATTTGATTAAAAAATAGACTAAACTAAGCTCAACCCAAATCACTTACACCCCTAGTAAAATGGTTAATTATTCAAGTTAGTCAATTAGAAAGATTTTTTACAACAATGATATTATAAATAATTAAATTAATAAAATTATAAAAAATAAAGCTTAAATAACATTTTAGTACTTGTAATTTAGCGTTTTTTCATTTATTGTAAAACAAATTCAAAATAGTTCATGTAAATTTCAATTATTTTATTTTAAGTCATTGTCGTTAAACCATGTTAAGTCATGATTCTTTTGTTGATGTAAGTACTTGTCACATCAACAAAACACCACATCATCAAGGCCACATGAGCAATAGCACCGCATCAGGAATGTCACATCATCATTATTGTAGAGGGGTTAAAATGATTTTTTTAGAAACTAAAAATGAATAAAAAAGATTTATATGGATGAAAATGAAAAAAAAAAACAGAGTAAAAGAAAAAAAGTGAAAAATTGAAAAACTTGAGAAAAAATCAAACTTTAAATATAATGTACAAATTTAATTAAAAATTAATATAAAATAACAATATTTAATAACAAATAGTATTTGTTAGTAATCACACATTTTTTCAACATTTTTTTTTACTTTTTTCCCCTTGTTCATCATTATAGGACCACTCAAAAATTGCATAAACACTCGAAACTATCTCATTCGCCATCTATATTTTCTCCCTCTCTAACATCATTCACTGCACACACAAAAAAAAGTACATTCTAGGCCCCGATTTAGGATTTTTAAAAAATAGATTAAAATGCATTTTTCGTTTTCATAAAATTGAAAATTTTTAGGTTTAGTCCCTTTTAGTACTTTTTCCGTCCTCATAAAATCAAAATATATTACATTTTTTGGCTTGGAACTAGGCTCAAGTGATTCCTATATCTACATGTCACTCTTCTTCTTATATGTCACTCCCTCAATGGCTCCATCGTTGAATACTATCTTCTTATGATTTTAGGGGATTAAAAATTGTCACAAAAGGCAACAAAACTGCCACAAATTTTTGAATTCATCTTTCCAAACCTTCTTAATCTTCTTCGAAACACTTGTCATTCAACTCGATGGAATGATGCCTAGTGACTTCTGCTTCGGATTCGCCATGAAGCCTTCAACTACTTCTTTGTCAAAACTGGATTCGGCAAGCATGTTCCCCACGTTGTCTTTGTTGATCTTGAACCCACTGATTGTGATAGGTGTCAGGGGGTTAGGTAAGGTTGTAGATTTGTGGCTGTAACACCGTGTTTTTCAAAATGTCTGATTAAGTGGTTTAAATTAATTAGAAAGTGTAATTAAATTTCAATTAAGTGGTTGAAATAAAATGATTATTTATGTGGTGATGTTGTGCGTATGTTTGCATGTGTTTAGTGAGTTTGGGATTGAGCAGATGGACCTTGATGTATGTTAGGAGAGGGGTGTGCTTAGAGAAAGTCTGAGTGTGAAAAAGAGAATTGTGAGGCTCATAAACCCTTCCATAACACTCATAGTTCATGTGGCAATCAAAGGAGGCCCTTTTTCCTCTCCCTTTGATGTTATTTGGCTGAGCCATGGAGTGGTAAGCACCTCTTCCTACCTTTGATTCCATATTTGTTTTCCTTCATAAAGAACCCATGAGAGTTCATGAAAATGCTCATTTTTGGGATTTTAATGTTGATTATGCTTCTTTTCGGGGTTTGGGTGTTGTTGTTAGGGTGCAAAAAAGCCCTCACCTTGGACCCAAAGCCTTCTCATTTTCCCTTTCTTCCTCTTAAAGTTGTTTTTTGGCTTATAGAGGTAAAGGAAGCTAAACTTTGATTGATTTTGATTTGGGAATTCTTGATTTAAATTTGTATTTGTTCATTTGATTGTTGATTTATGTTGTTTTAGACTTGTATTGAGTCTTGAAATTAGTTTTGAATCATTTGTAAGTGATTGCAGGGTTTGGGAATGATATAAATGTGTTTGGATTCACAAGAACTGTAAAATCGCAAGCTATAGAGTTTGCATATTCATCGAGTTATGCCTGTGAATAAATCCTAACTCCTTCTCTTAAGTGAAATATAAAATAAAAAAGGATTGATGAAAAGAATAAAAGAATAAAATAAAATAAATAAATTTTACCCCAAAGAAAATAAAAAGGCATAAGGAAAAAAAGGATCAAAAGTTTTAGTGAAAAGAAAGGTGCAAAAATAAGTAAAAGTCCCTTTTTTTTCTGAGTGTTTTCATATGATAGAGCAAAGCCTTTTGTTAGCCTATTTCTTTTAGTACCTACATTACATTACATGTTTGACTCCCATTACAACCTAATGTGTCTCACTTGTTCTAATCTTTTGGGATTTATCTGAGTTTAGTTGATGGACCTACATAGTTGTGAACTTGTTCATTGAATTGTGATCGTAAGTGTGACTATAGATTTGTATAACACTGAGAGACGATGAGCAGATTGAACTTGAATCTCTTTAAGATTGTTTGCATGTTGATTTTAAGTTTGATGAATTCCTGAGTCAATTTTTTATGCCCCAATGTGAGTTTTTACTTTTGAATAAATGGGGGTTCTGATATATGAGTTTTGACTTGGAAAAATTTATTTTGATTAGAGAACTAGAACAATTGCTTGAGGACAAGCAATATCAAGTGTGGATAGGTTAACCACTTTTGCAGTTATATTTTATGTGAGTTTTTGTGCCATTTGCATGCATTTTCTTGGAAGAAGTCATGTTTGGGTATTAGATTTATCTTGCAGTAGCATAACGGATCAATTAAGTGAAAAGAGTGGAAACTTGCACTTTTACCTAAAGATTTGAAGACGGTGTCACTTAACCATGGCCATAGTACATATAGGATGGTCATGGTGGCATGACAACCATTGTAATATGATGATGCCCCTCTGTAAACAACGTCAGCCTTTCAACAACGAGCTATAGTGCACTCACCAAAGTCGTAGTGACATCGTTACGATTGTAGTCAGTTCATCACGTCCCAGAGATTCAATGTCATTGTTTCCAACTACGGCTGTGGTGGATTTCAACATGACAGTAGTGCGCCTCAGACGAGTTTGTATTCTTAGGAAGCTGTACATATGGGGTTTAAAGTCTGTAAATGGACCTTTTGTTATTTTTATAGATTAGAGAGCCATTTTCATGGTTGTAAAAGGCACGCAACATTGTGAAGATGGATCGTTATCATCATTCTTCCTTTGTGGTATGTCTATGCTAATTTCTTATAGGCTTTCTAGTTTTTCCTTGATCATTTCCATAGTCTAGGGATTATGATGTAACTGTTTAATTGTACCCCTTCCTTTGTTCTTAATGGAATCCTTTAGTGATTTATGTTAATTAATTATCTTCCTTGTTTTTATTGTTTAATTGGGAATTGATCAATCCTATGCTTAATCGAATTTATTGTGGTGATCATTTGTGTATGTTTGGTAGACCTAGGTAAAGATTGTTTTACACCAAATTGTAAGATCAAATTGTTTGGGTAATCTTTGATAGATTAATTAATCCTTAATTGATCATCCTGGATTTGATTATATCCTTTGACTTAAATTAATATATCTATGATCATTGAAGTATTGATTTAAGGAAAAGAGCATCCTTTGACCTTGATCATAGGCTTTGGTTGACCTTGGGAATCGAAATTAACCGTGGAAGGAGCTTCATGGGAGTTGGGATTGGGAAAAAATTGGTATTATTGAATCATAATCCCTGATCACTTTTAATATCACTTAAATCTCTATTTTGCAATAGTTAATTTGATTTTCTTTTATAAACCAGAAAGGACAAAAATACTTCAGTCTTCTTTTAAATTATCTCAACTGTTTAGTTTATTAATTTAGACAATTAGAAAATACAACTGGTCTCTAAGGTTCGATAATCAGACTTTTAGTCCACTGTTACTACTACATATGATACTCTTAATTTGTGCGAACACTATTTTTACGCATCAGGCTCCAACTCTTATCTCTTTTGATCAACACTAAAAACCCATTAGAAAAAATTACAATTAGTTATAATTGGATCGATCCCTTTTAATTAGTCCACACCTAGAATAATATCTTCCCCTAACATCCAATACATGCAAATCCACATTAAACAAGTGGCCTTGTATTCATATACAAACTTGTGGAATAAGAAAGGGCGAATCCATTCCCCACGATAAATTTTGAAGGAAAGGTGGGCTCACAAACAATGCCTAAGAATTGAGCCACTTTATTCTAAACAAAGTTAAGAGGTATTTCCCCAGTCCACTAAGACTTGCACCTAATAATAATATATGTGGGGCCTCATTTCCAAGTAAAGCATGCTAGCAAACATGGGTTAAGTTTGATCCATAACAGTTTAATGGTACATTCATCTCACTTAGAGGCGTCACGTGGTCTAAAAAAATGCTATCAACATCCTTACAAATCAAAATTAACATTCAAGATTGGCATTTGAAATAAAGCCTTTTCTCATTGGTTGGAGATAAATGTTGAAATTGTGACTTAATAAGAAGGCAAAGTTGGTAACAGTGACATAAATTGTTCGGGAACAAAATGTGATGGGCGTGGCGGAACAATAAATGTTGAAGATAAATGTTGAAATTGGTCATCTTGGTTGGAGATAAATATTGAAATTGTGACTTAATAAAAAGGCAAAGTTGTAACAATTTCAGATAAACGTTGAAATGAAATTAAGATAAACGTTGAAATTTGAGAAGTTTCCCCTTATGAAGTTTGGTAAGGTACCCTGCTTGGACCATTCACTTGATGTCATATTTTAAACCTGAAATAAAGCAACTCAATAGAAATGGGATTGGAGTGCCCACAATGTGATTTGAAAAAGTTTTAAATTAGGTTAAATATATTTTTTAATCATGAACAAACCCCTTAACTTCGCTTATGTGTGCGTGCATGCATGGCTTGTCTCAAGCCAGGATAAAGGAGGAGGGTTGGTGTCAAGTGTTGCAAATCGACCGTGAAAAAAAGCTATTTTTATGAGATGAACCTTTATGATATTTCGTTGGGCGTACCCTTCTTAGCGACGCGTTACACTGGACCCCAGCTGTAGCGAAAAATGGGCTAGGGCCCTTGCTACAAAGCAATGCGCTACATTAGTCCTGGGATGTAATGATAAATGAGCTAGGGTCTTTTCCGCAAGGCAAGGCTCCAGGTTTTCACCCGAATTTGGTGACAAGTAAGCAAGGGACCCAACACGTAGATGGGCTAGCATGGCAGGCAAACATCGCCCAAGGGTTAAGGTTGCAATTGGGAAGCTGGAACATAGGAACAATAATGCGTAAACTGAGGGAGTTAGCAGATATTTTTGCCAGGAGGAAAGTGAATATTATTTGCTTGCAAGGTGACAGAATTATGATGATTAAGCTTGTAGTGGGTAATTTAATTTTAAATATCCTTAGTGTGTATGCACCCAAAGTTGGACTGCGATTAAGTCAAAAAGAACAAATTTTGGGAAGACTTGGAGGAGGTTTTGAGAGGGATACCATGAGAGGAGAAGATTTTCCATGGAGGAGATCTAAATGGTCATGTTGGTAAAAGCAGTGGAGGTTTTGATAGAATTCATTGAGGTTTTGGCTATGGAATGAGAAATAAGACTGGAGAAAATATCTTGAATGTTGCACTAACATATGATTTGATGCTAGCAAACACATTTTACTGAAAAAAAGGAGTCTCATCTTATCACTTATCATAGTGGATAAAATCGTAGTCAAATTGATTTCTTTAAGGCTAGAAGAGAAGATAGAAATTCTTGTATCAATTGCAAGGTCTACCCTGAAGAATGTGTTGCTATGCAAATAATCTAGTAGTTCTAAAGGTTCGATTCCACAAAGTACTTAATATGGGGAAGAGGGCTCAAAATCCAAGGATAAAATGATAGAAGCTAAAGGAGGAAAAATAATTTGAGTTCAAGGAAAGCATGCTGCGTGAAGGACCGTGGGAGTCTACTGGAGAAGCAAATGAAATATGGAATAAGATGACTATGTGTGTCCAAAATATGGGAAGGAGGGTGTTGGGAGAAAGGATAAGGAAGCTAAAGGCAAGGTTTTTGACGATTTGTATAAAAATCTTGGGAGCAAAGATGGTGAAAAAGGTATTACAAACTTGTAAAAATGAGGGATAAGAAGAGTAAAGACCTCACCCAAGTTAGATGCATCAAGGATGAAAATCACACACTTTTGGTAGGAGATGAAAATGTAAATGAAATATGACTAAACTACTTTAACAAACTTTTTAATGAGGATGGCGATAAAGGTGAGGTGGACTTGGAGGATGCTTATGATGATTTGAATAGAAGATTTGTGCGTAGAATTAATACACATGAAGATAAGGAAGTTTTAAAGAGGATGGAGAATAATATATCTTTGGGACCGGATGGCGTCCTTATTGAAGTGTGGAAAGGTCTGGGAGATGTGGCAATAAAATGGTTGACCAATCTTTTCAATATGATTCTTCAAACAAATAAAATGTCTGATGTTTGGAGGAAAAGTATGATTCTGCCCATTTACAAGAACAAGGGAGATATTCATAATTGTTCTAACTATAGAGGCATTAAGCTCATGAGTCATACTATGAAGTTGTGGGAGAGAGTTATTGAACATTGCTTGAGGAGGAGGAAGATGTACCATGGAAGCTATTTTTTTAATGTGACAATTAATGGAAAAGTATCGAGAAAAGAAGAAAGATTTACTTATTGTGTTCATAGATCTTGAGAAAGCATACAATAGGGTCCCAAGAAAGTCCTATGGTGGATTCTTGAGAAGAAAAAAGTACCATTAAAGTATGTTAATGCAAATAAGGATATGTATGATGGGGCAATCACATGTGTGAAAGCTTGTAATGGGACATCAAAGGATTTTCCTATCACGGTAGGTGTACACCAAGGTTCGACTCTTAGTCCTTATCTCTTTGTCTTAGTGATGAATGAACTATCAAAAGATATTCAAGAGGAAGTGTCTTGGTGTATGCTTTTTACAGATGATATTGTGCTTATTGATGAGATCAAAGACGGTGTTAATAGAAAACTTGAATTATGGAGAAACACTTTGGAGTCTAAAGGATTCATGATAAGTCAGAGCAAAACTGAGTATATGAAGTGTGAGTTTTTCCTGGGAAGAGATGGTGATCAAGACCCTGTGCATCTACTAGGTCAAGAAGTACCCAAGAAATATTCTTTTAAATTCTTGGGATTAATTTTGCAAAAAAGTGGAGAGATTGATGGGGATGTAAATCATAGAATCAAAACAAGGTAGATGAAATGACAGAGTGCATTTGGGTTTTTGTGTGACCGCAAAATTCCCCTTAAGCTAAAAGGAAAATTATATAGAACAACTGTAAGACCTGCAATGTTATATGAAGCTGAGTGTTGGCCAGCACATCAGCCACATGAGCATAAAATAGGGGTAGCAAAAATGAGGATGTTAAGGTGGATGTGTGGTTATATGAAGATGGACAAGATAAGAAATGAAGATATTCGAGGAAAGGTAGCAGTAGTACCGGTGAGTGAAAAGATGAGGGAGCATAGATTGAGGGGGTTTAGGCACGTAATGAGATGGCCCCTGGATGCACCTATAAGGATAAGAGTTTGCTACCAAGAGCTCTTCACGAAGAGAGGTAGAGGTAGACCGAAATTACCTGAAAAAAGGTAATTAAACAAGACTTAATGGAGTGAAATATATATTAGCGGAAGGTATGTCTTAGAACGGAATGGAGAAAAACTACAAGTTTGATGGAGGATTAAACTCATTATTATCTCTATGTTGTAGATGGTCCCCTTTTAATTTCTTTCCTCTTCATTTTTCTCCCTCCGTCTTTCACCCTTCTTTTCTTTTATCTTATTTTTCTTTTCTTTTGTCTTATTATTTTTTTTTAAAACTTCTTCGTATCTATCATTGGGTTCATCTATCATTGATCCCAATTAAATTGGGTTAAAGGTGTTGTTGATGTTGATGTTGAACAAACCCTGTCTAAGTTAATTTGAAAAGAGCATCGGTGAATCCTTATACTAAGAGACACCAAAACGTGCCTCAAGAGTAGTCATCAAGAGACTATGCCAAGAGTGAATTTTCCCATTTTAGTGCATCCATGGATTCAGGAAAGCACAAGGTCATCCATAGAAAATGACACAATGGAAATCCATTCCTCCTCGAGAGTATCGTGATAATAAAAAAAGGTGATTTTATAAATCCAATCAATTGAGTCAGTACCCTTAAAGTGAGGGACCTCAAGTTTTAAGAAATGTTTGAGAGAAGACGACGAATCAACACAAGAAGAATGTGGTATATTCGACGGAGGGGGGGGGGGGGTTAATGGAACAAAGCTTTAAGGCTGAAATGCGATCGACAATGACATCAAGCTATTGCACTTGTTGATAACATTCTCTCGACGATTATTAGAATTCTTATTTGTTATGGATTATGATCGCAAACCCTCAACAAATAGAGGAAGCAATGAAAGCACCAATATAATTTTAATCATTTCCAAGTTCGAGGTCAGGTACCTCTTGAGAGAAAAAGCTATTTTATTTTGAGCAAATTACAATAATCCTACTGAAATTACTCAAGCACCCCTATTTATTTTAACAATTTCATTCTCCTCCCTTATAGGGTGTTAGTGCAAGATTTGAGGAGTGTTAAGGGATTATCAGTATAATGTTTTCAAAAATATAAGGAGGTGTCAGTATAATAATTTCAAACTTAAAGAAGGATTAGTGTATAAAATGTTTTTAAAAAATGGGGTTATATGTAATTTGTAAAAGCTCTAGGAGTGTTGTAATGTTTTCCAAACTTAAAGACAAGTTAGTGTAGGAAAATAAAAAAAAATTATGTATAATTTGATTAAAGCTTAAGGAATGTTGTTATAATTTACCTTTTTATTTTATTCACTTAAACTTCCAATTACAATCCTTATATATCACTTTCTAAAGCACACATGCTTTCAAAATCACTCCATACAATTACTCCTTTGTTCTTAGCTATAACAACTCAATACACTAGCAACACCTAACTTACTCGCTCACTAAGATTTGTCCCTAATGCGCATATTGGTCCTAATCCCTTAGCCTTTTCACCTCATGTATGCTTCTAGAAGGAATGCCATCAATTTTGGGCTCATTTACCACTTCTCTATCATTAGACCACTCACTTGTAGCTTGTTCCTTAACTTTGGACCCAATAACCATAACAATACAACTGTGCTATATTAGATACAATTAAAAAAACTATCTTAACACAAATATTGTAGGAATTGGTTCAGGTGTATCGTCCTTGAACTCATGAGAATAAAACCACTCAAACATTACATGCAAATGATAAAAGGCAAGCACAAAAGACTTAAGATACTACGATTTTAATTCACCTTTCATTTATTATGATCATTGATTTAAACATTAGACTCCTTACAACTAATCACACCTAATTCCTAAAGTATGATCAAAAGAGTTTCTTGAATGCCACATCTAAAGTCCCATTCTCATCGATAAATATTCCTGCATATTGGTGTATAACAAGATTTGAAATTTAAGTAAACTTTCGTGAAGAATTATAATTTATATAAACAACTTTATATCCAATTGTGAATTTTATAAACTAATCATTAAGCACAAATCTAAGAATTTTCACTATGTTGGTGTGAAAAAATTGTTGATTGATTAGTTGTCCTGTTGCCTAACTACCCACGAGTGATTCCCTTTAGGGGAATAACTTGAGGAAGGGATTTCATTCCTCAATTGGGTTCCTAGTCCACTTCAAAGAGCTTTCTAGCAGTCAATGAACTGAAGTTTTTTATGCTTTGTTATTCTTATGTGAAATTATGATAAAAGAAATTGTAAATGGTTGAAAGCTGTCAAGAAAAATCGTAAAAAAAAGTTTAAATGGTTGAAAGAGTAAAGAAAATTTGTACCAACTAAAAGTGAAAAAGGAAATCTATAAACGACTTAAAAATAGTGAAAACTATAAATAAAAGACAAATGACTGAAAATGAGTAATTTAATTGATTTGGTTGTGGTCCCTTTTACATCTGAGTATGTCCTATTTATAGAGTTTTCTATGGTGAGGTTAATTGTTTATAAGGCACGTCAGTTGTTTCCCAATAACTACCCATGATCCTAGACTTTAAGAGATCATGGATTATATGATTTTAACTTCCTAAGTTTTTGACTTCTGTTGAAATTGTGGCCCCACGTTTCCTAGAGTTGTTGCAAATAAACAACTGTTATTTTCTACTGACAATATCTTCTATTTTTTAGAAATCATGGATCCACATGCATTTGACCTTGGAAAAACTCTTTGCAATTGTCTTCCACATTCAAATACTCCTTTAGACTTGGCCTTCCATGAAATTGGATCAATTCAAATCTTCTAAATTGGCCGACAGAAATTAGTCGTCAATTGTTAGCTGACAATAATTAATTGTTAGCCATCAGCTGGCAGGAATAGTTGTTAGCCGTTAGAAGTGATTCTTTTAGTTGTTAGTCGTTAAAAATGGTTATTTTAGTCTTTAATCATCTTTAACACTAAGACAAGCTAGAATCTATTAATTCGCATTAGTTGATGGTCGTCTACTAAATTAATCGTCAACTGACGATAAATGACTAGCCTCAATAGAAAACTTTTTTTGGTGTTAATATATTTGCCCCCATTTTTCTATCTGATTCAGTTAGGAGAACAAATATTTCAATAGTTAATCTTTATGAATGATGGCAGAAAAAACCAACATTGCACTAAAACTTTAGCTTTGCAGCTTTTTGAAATTTATGTATGGCTATCGACAATAATCACTAAATACCCAAAATCTTGAACTTGAGTTACCAGCTGCATTTATCTTTAACTTCTGGGCTCTGTAAATTGACTTGCCCCTTTCCTTAATGATCCTAATCAAGTTATTAGCATGCAAATAGTTCATTTACGACTAACAAATAAGTAGTTTCTGGACGTTAATGGAGGTCAGTTGACAATAATGCGTCTAATGACTCTACAACTAACCTATCAAGGCCAAAAATACAAAAAGGAAAAAGCATAAAGTCTTTGGGTATCCAAACCAATCATTTTCAGTGTATTGATCTTTTCTTTTCTAACCGTACAAATATAGTTTTATTACAACGGCTAAAGTTAGTCCCTCTAAAGATTAATGGCATGTTATAATTGATGTGGAATTTTCGATTAGTCATTCTCCTTTTTCAGCAATACATCCCTTCTAAGAATTATTAGTTGTTAACCACAAGTGAATTATGTTCGTAACACCAGTAAGCCTAATAAACAAAAAAGGCTAACCCAACAACAAGTCATCCAATAAAAGGTTTTCCACAAAATGAACTTCCACTACCAAGGGATCAACCTACATTACTCCTTTCAACATCAATTAGTATGTCCCTTGTTTCTAGCACCAAATTTGTAGCAACTAATAAAGATAATTTCGGCTCCAAAATCTTGACCTTAAGTTGTTTTCTTTTTGCATGTTCACCTCAGTCACACACCTCTTATGGTTATGCAACAACAACGACTACTTATGCACCAATAATTATTTATGTCATTCAACAACAACTTTAAGGAGTAGCAACTACTAGGAAATTGATTTTCTTTGCAGCTATCCCACTTTTTCATCAAATGGATTCTTGTTGGTTATTGCTTATTGTTGAATCCCTTTGGTACTTCAATTTGCCTACCATTTATTTAGTTGTCATATCCTCATTTGATGAAATTCCTAAGTCACTATCTATTTGTGGACACATCCTGCATGCCCCCCCCCCTCACACACATGTTTAGGCTTTTCTTTGATTTGATTCACGAATGCATTGTTCCACCCGTATTAGCCATCATCTGACCAAGGTCTACATAATCTTGCAATATCAATTTCTCCTTCAGTTGATAGTGCATATTCCTAATGGCTATATTGGCATATTCTTTTTTGGGAATTGGACATCTCTCTTCATGCTCTTGAATCTCTCTAGGTATGCAGTAGCTGACTCATTCACTTGTTTCTTGGTATTCATTAAGTCAGGCACAAACACTTCAAGTTGAGGAGAGTAAAAGCTATCATGGAAACACCTTTCAATATCATCCCAATTTTGAATAGAATTAAGTGGCAAGGTGAAATAACATGTAAAGGTTGTGCCAGTAAGAGAAAGTGAAAATAGCTATAACATATAGTATTCATTCTTATTGGCTTCTGCACATTGAGCCATAAAACAATTAATATATTCCATAATTGATTTTTCACCTTGGCCTAAGAAGGTTGAAAAGTTAGGGACTTCGTAACCTCTTGGCAAAGATGTAGCCTTATCCATCCATTATGGATGAGGTTTTTTATAGACTGGTTTATCAATAGGCTTTACCTTTTTCCTAAAATGATTCTTGATAACATTAGTTATCACATCAAAATCTATCAATGATTGAGTAGAGGATGTTGGTTTTGCCCATAACGATTGATGATTACTAGAGGCAGTCGTTGCAAACGACAACTTTCTTGATTTAGAAATGACAAAATGAGACCCTTGGGGCTCATGCGCTTGATTGTAATTAGTTTTCTCTTCCCACATTGGCTAATGAATTGTAAGAATAACCGCGACGAATGACTCTCTTCCTGATTTAGGAATGAAAAAATGGGACCTTTGGGGCTCATGCTCCTGTTTGTAGCTAGGTTGCTTTACCCACGTCGGCTGATGAACACTAGGGGCAATCATGAAAAATGACGGGTTGCTTGATTTAGGAACGACAAAATGGCAGCCGTGGAAAATGACCGTTTACGTGATTTAGGAATAGAAAAATGGGACCTTGGGGCACATGTTCCTATTTGTAGTTGGTTTTATCCCCAGTTTTTTGTTGAGTAAATCCATACAACTAATCTATAGTAGCCACATAATGCAAGTTTTGGCCTCCAAGATTAGTTGTAATGGCCTAAAATATAAAGGCAGTCGCTTGAGAATCAAGGTGAGAGGACAATCCAATTACTCGGATAGCATTTTGGGGTTGCCTAGCCATTTGAACAATTCCAAACTACACTAGAGGAGGTTTGTACACCTGAAATCCTGTCATAGGTATAGTGACCAGAGGTTGGCATGGTTGGATTCTATGCCAAGAATTAGACAATGCCTCAATTTGATCATGGTAACGACGTTCCTTCTCTTTGGCTTTTAAAATCTCATTATGTACCAGGGCATTGATAATATCTTCTAAATGTTGAGAAATTTGGTACATGATGTCTTGTAATTCTATCTCCATCAGTTGATGGATATAGGAATGTGCAACTACATGATTTAACCCCTTGAGAAAAAGAACAAAAGAGACAGCAGTTACATGATTGTATGAAGGGACAACTACATGATTTGGTTCCTGATCACCTGTACAATGTCGTGAAAGTGGAGGAACAAAAGCGACAACAGTTACAAAATGTTTAACTATAGGATCATGTCCCATGTCACCCACAGGTTGTGGGTGATAAAGTGGTTAGAAGCGACGGTAGTTGGTGGACTAATAATTGCCTAAGTGATTATAGTCATGTGAGGTACAACCATGATAGCTGTAACTATGTGTGACTGTTTCTCGACTCAACTATTAGAATTCTTTCTTATTCTTAAAGTCAAATTCATCATTAAATCTTGAAGGATGGTGAATGGAACTTAGTTTGAGATGAGTGGAAGTCCCACTAGGTGTGCCAATTTATGTTGGTGTGAAAAACTGTCAACTGATTAGTTGTCGTGTCAGCTAACTACCAACAAGTGATTCCCTTTAGGTGACTAACTTGAGGAAGGAATTTTGTTCCTTAATTAGGTTCCTAATCCACTCCAAAGAGCTTTCTAGCAGTCGATGAACTGAAGTTTCTATGCTAGGCTACTCTTATGTGAAATTGCAGTAAAGGAAAGTTGTAAACGGTTGAAAGCTGTCAAGAAAAACTATAAAGAAAGTTATAAATAATGAAAGGGTAAAGGAATTTGATAACAACTGAAAGTGGTAAAGGAAAGTTATAAACTTAAAAATGGTAAAAGGGAAAGCTATAAATAAAGGTTAAATAAAAGTTAAATGACTGGAAAAGAGTAATTTTATTGATTTGGTCATTGTCCTTTTTATATTTGAGTATGTCTTATGTATAGAGTTTTCTAAGTAAGCGTTAATTGTTCACAAGGCACGTTAGTTGTTTACTAATAACTATCCATGATCCTAGATTTTAGGAGATCATGAATTACATGATTTTAACTTCCTAAGCTACTAACTTCTATCAAAATTGTGGCTTCACATTTCCTAGAGTTGTCTTCCACATTCAAATATTCCTTTAGACTTGGCCTTCCACAAAATAAGACTAATTAAATTCTTCTGCATTAGCCGATAGAAGTTAGCTGTCACTTGTCAACTAACAAAAATTAGTTGTTAATTGTCAATTGACATATATAGTGGTCGTCAAAAATGATTCTTTTAGTTGTTAGTCATTAGAAATGATTATTTTAGTTTTCAATCTTTTTTAACATTAAGATAAATAAGAATTCATTGATCCGCATTGGTCAATGATCTTCTACTAAATTTGCCATTAACCGACGATAAATAGGTAGTTTCAATAACAAACTTTTTTATGTTAAGACACTAAAATGTAGTTTTTTCTTTACTATTTACGTCATCCACAAAATTCTAATGATATTTGCAATGATTTCTTCTTAATGTGGATAATTATAAAGGTTTTGTAAACCATCCAATAATTATCCACTTAAAATACATTTCAAGTGGACTATAATGCGTATTCTTTTCACACGTACATTACTACAGTTGACGAAGTCTTGACATAATGTTAGTAGAAGTCTTGTCTACCCAAATCATAATCAATTTTCGTTGATAGTAGACCATGACCAACATAATTCGTGTGTTCTAAATTTAGTTTTAATTAATTGTTCCTTGACTCGCAGGGCATGATGTGTTTTCGTTTTCGTATGGGACAAAACCAAGATAAAAGATAATCATTGTACTAAAGGTTCTATTATGACATCAGTCTGCGTACCATGCCACAATAGTTAGTGTATTATAAATTTTAGTCTAATTTTAGTCATTTTATAATTTTAAATTGGTGATTTAGATTTTTATAATTTTTAAATTAAGACATCTAATCTCTTATTTTTCAGAATAAAAAATTTTGATAATTTCATTAGTTGACTATTCAAAGTTAAATATTGACTTTGATGTCATATATTAGTATGACATGATATTTATATAAAATAGTGATATAAGATATTTATATAAAATAATGATATAAGGTTTATGTGACAAGAAATTAAATAAAATGAAAATAAAAAAAATATTTATACAAATTGATCTTTTGAATTTTTATTTAAAGATAAAGTAATAAAATATTAAAACATTTATTTTATTTAGTTAATTTGAACCCTATATTCATTTAACATAATCAATAATAAAGAAAGTAAATGAAAGAGGAGACAAGGTATTCCTCACTTAAATACTATTTTATATATATCATTAGTCAAGAATTATTAATTTTTTTCAAATTATAAACATATATAAATTTTAAAAATATTTAATATATAAATATTTTTAATTTTATATATCTATTATGAATAGTTTACATATTTTTATTTTAATTTCACCAATTTATAATAAAAGTTCATAAATTAATATATAAATTATTTTGTAAATGTATTTTCATATACATATTATTTTTACTTTAATTATATAAATTAATATAATTACATCAATTAATAGGTAGATTATACAAATAACATATTTTTTTAATATGTAAATTATGTTTATTATAAATATATAAATTAATAAAATAATAATTTTTAAATATTTTAGGAAACTTGTTAATATTTTCGTTTAAAATAAAATTATTTAGTAAATAATTTTTTAATACCAATTATATAAATAAAGAAAATTACATAAATTAATATGTAAATTATTTTATGTAATTTATGAAAATTATGTAATTTATTTTTATATATAAATAATATAAATCTTTTTTTTAATTATAAAAGTTAATAAATTTTTTATTTTTATTTTAGATTATATAAATATTATTTTAGATTTAATTAATTGTATAAGTTACATAAAATATTTTAGAAAAATCTATATATTATTTTATATAATTTTTTAAATTATAATAAAAATATGAACAATTTTTTATATATAATAATTTATTAATTTATATTAAATATAAAATTTTATAATAAAAATAAATACATTTAAAATTAACTATTAACTATTTTATTTTAATTTCTAAGTTTTTATAATTCATAAAAAATAATATATCTTTACTAACGATACATGTTAAATAATATTTATAAATTTAACTAAATAGAGAAAGTTCTCAATGATTTATTTCTTTATCCTTAAATGAAAGGTCATGAGTTTAACTTTTATCAAAATCTTAGATCAAAATTATTTATTCTGAAAAATAAGAAAATTAAATAACTTGATTTAAAAATAGAAGAAATAAAATTATAATTTCGCCTAAATTTTAATAAGATCATACTGTTAACTTAATTTTAAGTAATGAAAAGAATACTAAAAAGTTCATTTGATGGTACTGAAAACTTCTATCTAATTTGATAGAATTACACTCTCTGCATGTCAGGAATTCGAGAGAAAATTCAGAGCAATTAATCGGGCCAACACTTCAATATAAAATGAATTATATCAGGGATCCTAGATCATGGAAATTTAAAGAAAACTAATTTCAATTTTTATAAATTCAATTTCTCTCATTTTTTCTTTCCGAAGTTGTTTGCTGGTTACTACTGGCAAACATATCCAATATGATAGTGGAACTCTAATGTTTGATAAAAGGTTATGATAATATATTTCCGGGTATATTTTATGTTTAAGAAAGTTATGCTGTGTAAGTAGTTTTTATTCTCAGGAGGGGAGAGTATCTAATATCTCCATGGAAATAAAAGTTATTGTCTATGATAACTACAATTCCACTACATCCTTCTTTCTACCTAGTTTTTTCTTTCATTATAGTTTTTTCAAAAATTACTAAAATGTTCATCAGAATAGCATTTCTAGATATAATACTATTTCTCGAAATATAAAATTACACCTTTGAAACAAATTCCAAAATGTTAAAATCAAGTAAGATTATTATAATATAATTTTTTTTTTCTAAATATTTATCACGATTATGACATAAAGGACAATACTTAATGCGATTTTATTCATTTCAACAACTTTCGTTGATGTCATTTATCATTAATATGCATATATCATGAGTTTTTGAACCTAAAGTGCCTACCTATCTGTCTTAAACATTCATGATTCTGATCTTACACCTTCCCTCTTTTATGTGATCAATGTCTCCTAAAGTAATAATCTAATTAACACACATACATACATACATACATACATATATATATATATATATATATATATATATGTATATCGAGCGGAATGTAACATCTTTCACAAATATAGCAACCATTAAAAAACATGCATGCATGTTACTTTTTTCTAATATGTCAGTACAACATAAGATCAATTGCCAACCTTACAAGCCCTAATGGTTTGCTCAAGTTCAATGAATTAGCTGGCAGCAGGCTCGAGAAGTACTTCATCAAAACTCCAACATATCATATCGATTGATTCACGAAATAATTAAGTAGTAGGAGCTGCTATCTTCTCTTTATTCTAGCATACTCACGCAAATTGAGAAGAAAAAAAAAGTGTAAGACATAATGGTCTGAATTAGTGTGAAAAGGGTTTATTCTTGTGAAGAAAACCTGTCGATGTAACATTGAGGATCGGGCTTGGACTCGTGGCTGTTGTTTAGGGTCAAGAACAAATAATGATATCAGAATATTTGCCTGTACACCTAACCCACAATATATATGCGCGTTGACAACGCGAAATGGATAATTCCACTATATATATAAAACGCTTAAATCAACTTATAATTACTCCCTATAAATTTTAATATTATGTAATTCTGGTTTCTAAAAAAAAATATTGCATATTTAATCCTTCATATTTTTAAAATTTAGTAATTTTAATCTTTTGTTTATGTATCATTTATTTTAAATAAAAATTACTAATGTAACACATTAGTTGATAATGTGATACTAACATTCTAACATGACATGACAATTGAGGTGAAAGTCTAACATGATATTGATAATATCATAATTGTGCAATTCTAATTTTTAATATAATCTCAATAAATATTAAATTATTACATCATCTTTGATGTGGGTACGTGAATGTTTTACAACATTACTAACATGTCATATTATCATTTTTGGTTAAAAAATTGATAGCATAGCAAAGATGGACCAATTTGCTGAATTTTTAAAAATAAAAAAATTAAGTGTGTAATAATTTTTTTTGAGAGACTAAAATTGTATAATCTTAAAACTAGAGACAAAAACAAAAAAATTAAGCCAAAATTGAAATAACTTTTAGAATGAGAACAAGCTACATTCTTTAATGATAGTGTTAAAGAATTTTGCTTTAATAAGAACGTCTTTAGGAGGTTTTCTTAACTTTTTATCAAAAAGTGTTGTTGTAATTTACTCATTAATTTAATCTTTAATAAGGATTTTAGTTTTGACGTAATATTACTATATAAAATTGGTTTAAAACAAGGAGAAAATTCGGTAAATAAGTTGTTATAACCAAGACACATTATCATTGTTATATGGTATGACAAAATTTATAAAACCAAAATCTAATTAGTATTGATTAAGATTACAACAGTTAAAAAAACAATTTATCTAGAAAACAAAATTAAATGAAAGATGAAAATAAAATTAAAAACTGCACTAAAATAAATTAAAATAAATATTAATATAAATCTTAACAAAGGTGAGAATAAGGCTATGATTATGTTTGACACATCATTTTATTTAATTTTTACCTTCATATACTAGCTGATAAATAAGGGCTTTTTAGTAACTTGTTTTGTTATTTAAGACGCTACTTGAAGACTTGAAGTAGTATTTTGTAAAATGTTGGTTTTTAAATTTTAACTTTTTAATTATTCTCTGTAACTTTTTTCCTTAAAATATTGATAAAACTTAATTTTGCTCTTTTCAACGTAAGGTGGGATTTTATTATTAGTTTTTTTATCTTCTTCCACACATAAGGTAGGTTTCTATTATTATTTTTTTACAATACTCGTGTATCATTCCAACATTATACGTAATATTATATATATATATCAGGGTCGTTCCTGAAAATTCTTTGGCCCGGGGCGAAGTGAAAAAAATGGGCCCATAACATACAAATTTTTTGAAATACAAATAATATTAAAAGATATAAAAATTCATTACATCCCAAATTATTTTCAAAACTGTATATTAAAGATACATATAATGCTTTATAAAAAGCATTTCCTTCGGACATTTCTTGATGCAAAATCATTTATAATCATATCTACATCGATTTTATCCAACATATTTCTCTCAGTAGATAACATTGCTAGACCATTCAATCTCTCCTGCGACATTGTCGATCTCAAGTAATTTTTCTATAATTTCAACTTTGAAAAACTTCTTTCCGCGGAAGCTACTGTCACAGGCATTGTTAATAAGATTCGATATGCAATAGAAACGTTGGGATAACAATCTGTATTTTTGACAAATTCAAGAATATCAATTGCTGTCATTGACTCATTTGGTAAAGTCATTTGTAACACCTTCATTTCAGAATAAAAGTCATCTGCATCAACATCTGACAAAGTATTACGAGAAAATGTATCCTTAAAATTATTGCAACAATCCCTTAATCTATTGTTTTCCAAGGACTTCAACCTTGTAGAGTCAATTAAAAATCCAAAAACATTTTCAAAAATCTTTAGTTGATCAAATCTGTCTTTCAAAGAAGCAATCGCCATATCCATAATCATCAAAAAGTAGTTAACTCTAAAAGACTCCTCAGGTGATTGCAAATCTTCATCATGACAATCCTCACCAAATTGTTTTTTTTCTAAAAATAGGACATTTAGTTGGAAAATTTGGCTTTATATCCATACTTAACGCGAGATCTTTGACAATACTCATACTATCTTCAAACCCTTCATTTCTATAATTTTCGAAATATAATATGATACCTTCCACTTCTTTCATAGTAGTATCAATGCACATTGTCTTGGATTGCAGTTTTTTACTCACCATGTTAATTGAAAACAAGATATCATACCAAATAACCATTCCAAATAAAAATTCAAAATTTTGAAGTGCATTAGCCAAACTTTCTGCTTCACTTTTTGCTTTAGCATCATTACCTGAAGATTCATATAATTTTGACAAAGCTAATCTTATTTTAGAAGCATGAAATCTAATAGTTTTGACACTTTTAATTCGACTTTCCCATCGAGTATTCGATAGAGATTTCACAGTTTCGGAAACATTTGCACGCAAAATTTTCCACCTTTTGGTAGAACTTGCGAACAATGTATATATACGTTGCACAATCCCAAAAAATGAAATAGCTTTTGTACAAGAATGTGCCATATCAGAAAGAGTGAGATTAAGACTATGACAAGCACATGGCATAGACAAAGCTCTGGGATTTAATTCAAGTAATCTCCTTTGAACACCTTGGTGTTTTCCTTTCATATTGGAACCATTATCATATCCTTGGCCTCTCACATCATCAACATTAAGCTTAAGAGATTTTAATGCATTTAATAATTCATTATAAAGCCCCATTCTAGATGTATCATCCACTTTCAAGAATTCTAAAAAGTACTCTTCTACTTTTATTTTGTCACTCGACATATTAACACAACGTACTATTAAAGTCATTTGTTCTTGATGGCTCACATCAGGGGTACAATCAAGAATAATAGAGAAATATTTTGCCTCTTGAATGATTCTCAAAATAGAACTTCTAACACTATGGGCCAATATAGAAATTAATTCATTTTGAATTTTATGACCAAGATAATGATAATGCATTTCTTCATTTTGAATACGTCTAATATGGTCTTGTATTGGCAAATCAAATTCAGCAATCATTTCAATTAAGCTAAAAAAATTACCATTATTCTCCTTATAAAGTTTCTCATTTGATCCTCGAAAAGCTAAATTATTCTTACAAGACATTTAATTGCAGCAGTTATTCTCAAGAAAACATGTTTCAATCGTTCTTTCTCTTTTGAGATTCCTTGCTGCAAGTCTTTATCAAGAGTTTGATTAGTCTTTAATCTCACTCTTAATTTAGTCCAAACATTCATGTTAGTCATATGGTCAAAACTATTCTCATGTTCTTTGAGTTTTTCACTCAAGTGTTTCCAATCATTCACTCCATCAGTGGCTAAAGAGCTCTTTCTATTTAGCTTTGTGAACAACTTACAACAAAAACAAAAAACTTTATCTACATGTTTAGAGTAAACTAACCATTTTCTATCGCTACTCTCTCCATTAATCAACTTTCTAGAAAAATAAGCATACGAGAAATGCCTAGAATTACCATCTAAGGGAAATTTAAGATTCAATTCCCTTAAAGGCCCCTTTTCAACTAAGATGTCTCTAGACTTGTTATAAAGGATACCCCAATTTCTAGGATCATAAATGTCTAAAGGAGGAACAAAATGCGGATCATCCCCAACATCTTCAACATTTGACTCATTGTGTACATCATTAGGATCATTCACAATAGCAAATTCCTCATTGATATGATTTGGGGAATTATCATGGTCATTTGTATCAGAAGCAACCACATTTGCACGATTATAGTCATAATTGGGATCATCCAAATTAATAGTATTATCATTCAAATTTTCATTAGATTGGCCCACATTGTCTACTTCCACTCCTTTAGAAGTCTCTCCTATTCTTTTCTTAAAAAATCTATCAAGAGATCCCCTTTGTGATTCTACTAACTCCTCTCTTTCTTTTCTTTTCTTTCTTTTTACACTTCCAGACAAATATTTAGGCAACATTATTAGGCAATATAACTAATAGCTAATATAACTAATATAGATAGGATTATAGGAACAATAGCACCTGGAGAATTGAACAAAGATAATCAGCTTAATCCTTTGCGTTCTGAATTTGCAATGATCAGCCAAGATTCCTGCCAATAAATTGACTAATTAAACCCAATAGGAAGTTTTAGTAAAAGTTTCTTGATTTTCATGTAAAAGTTACACTAAATAATATCAACTAAACAAATGTTGCAGACTTATTTCTCTCAGAACAGCAAGAAATTGGCCTAAACCTTTTCAAAATCAAAGTATCAAACACCCACATTCAACAAATGATCTTCATATACATTCCTAATAATAATCTACTCAGTACTCACGAGTCCAATTCAAAAATCAAAATCACAAACTAAAACAGTAAAACTTAATAGTAACAAATAGAAAGTAATGAAAAAAAGAGATTAGATTATTACCTTAAATTTGATTCAATGTCGATAACAAAGGCAAAATCGAAAGATACCATGCTCCCAATTTTTAGAAATCAAAGATCCCTATATAAGAAATTCACAAAAAAAGACAAAAAACTTCAGTCGAAAATTAATCGAAAATACAATAAACAAATAATTACGAATTACAAATTTAAGAAATTAAAAACTAAAAACATTAAACACTTACCTCAATTAATCGAAAATCCTAACTCCAAACCAATCAACAACTGAAAACTGTACTCGAAAGTCGAATTTGTACTACAATTTGTATTCGAATTTGTACATGAAACCAATCGAAACCAATCGAATATATACTCGAAAGCCGTGATTCCCGTGAAGATGGAAAGAAGGAAGAGGAATTAAGGAAATTGCTTGGAAAAGAAAAAAAAATGCTCGAGAGTCAATGCTTCAGATTTGCAACATGGCAAATTGGCAATCTTAATTAATCATTTGATCCAACGCCTTTATTCCTAACGTTGGGGATTAAATTATAATTTGATGAATCATAACTTACTTTTATATATAGATCAAACTAATAAGTGAAGATCATGTGTCAATCCTAATTTGTCTATGCTATTATTACTATTAACATGACAGTCACGTACAACAGCCGATTATCAATTTCATTTATTGGATACAGCTGTACAGTGCCTTAAATATGTGGGTTCCGTTCTGTAAATTCCAAAATTTACTCCAAAATTTACGTACAGGCCAACGGCTGGCTACAGCTGTACAGGGCCTTATACCTCACTACATATTAACAGAAAAAAATTGGGCCCTGGGTAGGTGCCCCGTTTGCCCTGGCCCAGGGCCAGCCCTGATATATATATATGCGTGCGTGCTTAGATTATAAGTTTATTTTATTTTTTTATTATTGTTTGAATATTTTTAATATGACATTATTTATCTATAAATAAATAAAAGTATATTATTTTTTACTTTATTTTAAATTTGATTTGAAGCATATAAGATAGAGTATAAGATTGATAGTAGAATACACAAAATTAAAAATATAATAATTTGAAGTAAAAAAAGTATAATTATAATAATTAATCTATAAATAAAAATTAAAAAAGTTTAAAAAAATTGAAAACTCAAATTACAGGTATCCCAGAATATATTTTAATCAATAAATTAAAATTTATATAAATATATTCAATTTTATCAATTTATATTTATTAACTACTATAATAGATAATTTTATTAAATATTTACAATTTAATAAGTTAGTCTAATAGTTTTAATTAAGCTTAGTTTCAATTATATATACTTCAAGTAACTTTTTAATGTTAAATATAGCCTAACTCCTAAAAAAATATTCGCTCAAGAATGAGGACTCGGACTTATAATATTGGGTAGATAGATACGAGATAACTTAGGGTAGTTCACATTTCTTTTCACACCATTAATAATTTCATATAAAACTGTAGATAACCATATTAGAAGCTGGGGAGCAAGATTTCACAATAATTTCGAGAATATTCTTGCCCTAAAGACAGCGCATAACAGAACACAAAAATCCATCACTTCACTGCCTATATCCTCCTATTAGTAGTAGTAGCATTATAACGGAAGAATAATGTTTCAGTTTTTCTAATTAATAAACATCATTCTAGCCATTTTTTTTTTCCTAAAAGAATAATACAGAAGCTATATGTGTTATTTTAATAGAGAGAATCAGAATCTGAAGCAGCTTTTTTTTTATATATATAATAATTATTATTATTATAATTGTAAGGTCAACATACCAACTGTAAGACGCGTGCTTCAACAGTAGCATGAGATCGTTTTCCCTTTTACGTACCTCAAGCGTATGCCAACTATGCATATTTTACATTAAAAAAAAATACTATGCCTATTTGACTAGTTAAGCTTCTTCTACATGACTACGAGTTCATCACGCTCTTAGCAATCATTATACTATTTCTTATTCATTACGTTCTTTGAAATTTGAAGCACAATTAATTTAATGAAGAATATTAATATTCGAGATAACCAAGGTAGTTTTGTACTTTTCTTGTATATGTTTCTTAATTTGACCGTATCTGAATGATCATAATTAAGTTCAATCCAAGAAGTTATTAATATTAGCGTATATAATATAAATTTATCCTTAAAAGACATGCAATAACACGAAAGTGTAGCATGTGAACATCTAGAATGGGTCACATATTGCTGACAGTCATGGGCTTATATAAAGTTCATTGTATCACGGGTATCTTCTACTAGTTAATGATGTAATCTCAGTTTTATTTAGGCTAACATGATAGATGCTCGTATGTTGATTTGAATTTGGATGAACTTTTTTTTAATTAATCTGGTAGTTAATGATTGATTTTTCAGTTCCTTCTTCATAAGGAAAAATTCTTTCAGAAAATAGTTAAAGCTGTGGTAGGAATAAATTGAAAATTTTGTACTACAACCTGGATACCATTTTTCTTCTTCTAAACTACAAGTTGTATTTTAGAAACTTAAAAAAAGAAAGGTTTTCTTCTCTTGGGGGTCTTTACAAGAAACCCAGTCCCACATACAGCCCAAAAGGAATTGCTATTCCCACCCTCCTTCTTTTAAAAATATTATTCTACATATACCCTTTTAGCCGAAATATGTTTTCAATGTATAAAGATTACAAAAAAAAACATGTTTTTATTGTATAAGAGGATGTGAAAAAGTAGACAACGAAAAAATATTTTTGTTGCATATTTTACACCACGGAAACATATTTCTCCTATGTATTTTTTTGCATCCCTTCTTACACAATGGAGATACATTTCATTTTATTACTTTTATATGAAAAATTATAATTAATAGTGATATATATTTTTTAATTATCTAATTATGATATCATTAATGGTAACTTCTATACAAAAAAATCAATTTAAATTAAAAAGATAATGTATATGATACTGACTACCATTAAAAAGGATAAATTGTGTCTTAATTAATTTAATTTAATTAAATAATTTATATCACCATTAATTTGATTAGTTTAACAAAAGTAACTTATATCTATAATTAATTATAATTTTTTTCATAAATATATTTCACAAAACGAAAATGTGTCTCTATTGTATATGAAGGGGTGAAAAAAATACAAAACAAAAATGCGTTTATGTTGTATAAAAGCATATAACGGAAATGTATTTATATTGTGTATTTTTTTTTTTCAACTCCTCTTACACAATAGAGACATGTTTCCTAAGTATACCCTTTACAACAACAATGTATTTATGTTAAAAGGGTATTTTGGGAATAAATAATTTTAAAGCATTCCCATTTCCTTAGCCCAAATCACCAAGATTCTAACGTTTGGAACGGTAAAGACTGCACTTGGGGATCAGCTATACCAGGAATAAAGACCAATTTATGGCCCTGCTTTTCTCCTCCCATATTTTGCTCTTCTTACCTCCCTCTTTTTAAAAAAACAAATATAGCACGCAAAAAGACTTCAGTGCCCGCTATTATTTCCCTTCACCCCCCTTTCACTTTCCATCCCTTCTCACTTTCGCATCACATTTCCGCAGCAAGCCACCCTTTTCCTTTTTCATTTTTTTTAAATTGTCTCCACATCCCCTTTTCCTATCACCATTGTTGTCGCACCATGACTTGGCAACCTCAATGGAGTACCACCACACCTCCAAGAGTCACCATTGGTCATCATAAACGTGATTCTATTATGGTAAAATACACTAAGGCATCACATTTTTGTTATGCATTTAATTTACAAAAAAGGTTCCAAGTTCCAACATACTTCAACTCTCCTTGGGTTTTGAATTCCTCAAAACACATATTTGTTTTCCAATTATTCTTAAAATTAATTTTTAAAATGTGCAAAACAAAGAAAACTAAATTTTAGAATTAATAAAAGAAAATGTGGTAGGCGTGATTGAAAAAAGGGTATAAAAAGTAATCTACTTATTTTGACAGTGGTGCCCATGGTGTTTGGTTGTTGCGAGAAGAAGAGAAGATGCGACAAATAGTCTGTGCTGACTGTGGACTGCGGCAGGGTGTTGTTTCTCTCTTGAGAGAATGTGAGGTTGTGTCTTCTAGGTTAACTATAATGGGCTTCGACTCTAGGGATAAGTATTTCTTATATTTCTTATTCTCTTGGCCTTAACCGTAGTAGACCAGCGGTGGTGTTCTTTTTTTTATTTTGTCTTTTCCTTCTTTTTTTTTTTTGCTGACTTATTCGTTCTTTTCCTTTTTTTTTGTGCTGACTTATTCTTTCTCATCCATTTCATCTTCTCTCTTTTTTTTAGGATTGGTTAAAAAGAAACAAAACAAAGGATTATTTTAAATTTTAAATTTTAAATCATATCAAAGTAAATGAAAAGGATTTTTTTAATATTTATTTGCACTTTATTTTTAATTGCCTAGATGAATTTGTGTGTTAACATAATTGTAGTTGGTGTTGCACAAAGTAATTTTGTTAACTCTTGAATTTAAGATTAGTATCACAATAAATTCACTTAGTTTATTGTATCTATTTTTGTAGTTAACGTTGTTGATAATAATAATAGACTTATAACTTCTAAGAATATGAGTATTTTAAATTTAGAATATGAATCGATCAATAAAATAATGTCAAGTTATATATATAATTACTTTTTCATATATACTAGGTTAATTAATGATCCACCAATTTGACCATTAATTTATTTTCTCGACCAGATCAGTGATCAAGCCGATTTTCACAATTATGGGCTTGTTAGCTTAAACTGGGGTTGTCAATTTACAACACAATGACAAAGTTGGACAGTTATGCCTCACTCTTTCTAGTTGAAACAAAAACTCCATTAGATTTTGCACCAAATCTTCTCTTCATAAGTTTTTTCAAAACTCTTTCCAATCCTTGTATCTCTCTATGTTTCCCTTATTTTTCTATCATCTATTTTCCTTTTTTTTTGTGTGAGCTTTTGCTTTTAATTTTCTAGGGTGGAGAGGCTAAATAAAATCTAATTTGTTAGATTTAAACCTAGTTCCTCTTTTGTACAAGTTCTTTCCAACTCTTCTAATAATCTCTCTTTTGTGCAAGGTACGTTGTAGGTCCAAATCTAATAAATTATATCTCCTTCTACCTCTCTAGTTGAGAAAATTAAAAGAAGAAACACACAACAAAAATAAAAAGGAAAATAGATGATTGAAAATGAGGAGAAAGTAGAAAGAGATGAAGGGGGGGGGGGGGGGGGGGGGGGGTTGGAGGGAGTTAGAGAGATCTTCTTACCTCTCAAGCCAAAAAAAATAAAAAACAGAATCACACAGAAATAAAAGTAGATAGATAGAGGGGTTGTTGAAAGGACTTGTGTGGGTGAGGATCTAGGCTGAAATCTAACAAACTAGATCTCCCCTACCTTTGTAACCAAGAAAAATAAAAGTAGAAACACACACTCGTGTGGGTGAGGATCTAGGCTGAAATCTAATAGATCTCCCCTACCTTTGTAACCAAGAAAAATAAAAGTAAAAACACAGAATTGAAAAAAATATGATTGAAAATGAGGAGAAGTAAAGAGAGATAAAATGGTTGGAGAGATCTTGTGTTGGTCAAATAATTAAGATCTCCTATTGCCTCTTCAACCAAGAAAATAAAAAACAAAACCACAAAAAATAGAATAAAGAATAATGAATGATAGAAAAATAAGAAAAAATAGAGAAATAAATGGGTTGTGAAAAGGGTTGGAAAGGACTTGTGTGGGAAAAGTCATTTTTGCAGAAGTTATTTCTAGCTCTTTCTAGTCCTTTTATATCTCTCTACTTTATCCTCATTTTTATATCATTTAAATTTATTTATTTAAATTTTTTTGTGTTCTGTAGTTGTTACTTTTCTTTGTTGGAGAGACGGAAAGAAATGTGATTTGTTATATTTGAAATTGGATCCTCTCCTATAATAATAATAATAATAATAATAAATTATTAAACTAACCAAAAGTACGACAAAAGAGACAACTAGATTTATAATAATAATTCCTCCATCACATAACTCTGTGTAAAAGTGTTCTCAATTGTAAGAACAAACTTGTAATGAGACATGCCACAATGTAAATGACCCCACCATTTAGGCACTTGCTAAATGAATGTTGTGGCAGTAAGCTAAAGTTTATCGGCAAATTCATTCCTTTGAGGAAGACACTGAGATGAAGACAAATAAACATGTATATCACTGTTTTTATTATTGGAAATGTGAAAGTTTCGACTTGTTGAAGATAATTCATCACTCTTTTCATTATTGAAGACAAATAGCTTCTATGGGTTTGTCTGGTGGTGAGAAAGTGAAAGAAAGAGAATAATAAATTTTGAATCAAAGAGAAAAAATCTTTCTCTCCTTTTTCAGCTTAGTCTTTAAAATATAAGGCTAAGTTTATGACAAATTACATATTTTTTTTATACTAATTAATTTTCACATGGATTTTAACGTGTTAAAATTAGAAAACAAAAATGATTTTTCTACAATTTTTAAGAATTTAAATTGTAAATACCATGTAAAAAAAATTGAAACAAAGTTTTTAATTGAATTTTAAAATTTTTCATTTAATTAAATGTAAATTATTTAACTCTTTTTCATTATGTATCTAGTGATAGCGGTCTAGATTTTTTTTCTCTCCAACTGTGAGAAGTTTTCTCTCTATGAGAAGTTTCCCTATTATCCCCGTGATGGGACTTTCCTTTTCTTTGAAATTCATTTATGTTCTGTGAGATTTAATCCTTTCACTTTGTTCAGAGATAGCCTTTCATACACTTTCCTTTTATTCCCTCAATCATGGAAGATCCTCCTATCAATGTCTCAATATGGAAGCAAATGATGTTGACTTAGAGATACACGTAGAAGATAATATCAACCATAACTTCAACCCTGCACTATGTTTAATGCACCGATTCTTAGCAAACAGAGACCATTACGGGTCCACATCATGAAGCAAAGCATGACAAATATATGAAGGCCTCTTAAAGGAGTTACCATTTCAGACATTGCCAATGGAACTTTCCTTTTCCTTTTCCAGTTCTACCATCGAGTTGTTCAGAGAGTTTTAAAAGGAGGACCATGGAGCTTCAATAAACATATGCTAATTCTAGGCGTGATTAAGGAGGGCAAGAATCCTTCAGAGATACTATTATTTAACGTGCCTTTTTGGGTCCAAATTCATAACTTGCCATTGGGATTCATGTCAGAAAAAGTAGGGCAAAATATTGGCAACTAGTTAGGCAAGTTCTTGGAATATGATGAGAAGAATTCTGTAAATTTCTGGCGTCCGTTTATGCACATTCGTGTCCTTATTGATGTGCGTAAACCTCTGAAAAAATAAAAAAAATTTGAAGAAGCCTAGAGGTGATCGAAATAAAGTTTTCTTTAAATTTGAAAGACTTGGCACGTTATGTTACTTATGGGGCTTGATGGGTCATATTGATGAAAATTGCAAGAGACTTCTTCTGATTGGTGAGGATAATGGTCATAGAGAGTGCAGTCAGGATCTCAGAGCTAATCCAAGAAATTCTACTACAACAAAAGACTTGAAATACTTTCGAGACGGTGACGGTTGAATTGTGTAATTTAAATTTTAAATTATTGTTAGGATTTATTAGACTGTTACAGTTTGTTATTATTATTATATTTAAATAGGAATTAAGATTAGATCAGTTTGTTATTATTTCATATTATTAGCATGTTATTATTGCAGTTTGTTACAGTTTGTTGAAGAAGTATCTTATATATAAAAACCTCACGTTGAGGGAAAATATATAACATAGAATGAAGTGAATGAATGAATAGAAAGATGAATTATTATTGCAATTTATCCATATATGATTTTTAACATGGAGGTTCCGATGAGTCCAAAATTTAGGCAAACGCAACTAGTGAATATAAGAGTTAGGGCATTAATTGTTAGGGGACAACCTCATTAAATGCCAATGATGTGGAGTTTTAGAAACAAATGGATTTTTAGCCGAATTATTTAAGAAACCAAAACTAATATTCTCGAATTCAGTGCAACAATCAAATCAATGTAACATCCTGATAAACGAAGTCATATCACTTCAAAACAAATAAACTATGCTAATTCTATAGCACAGGATTAACCTAGGTCGACTCAAATATACGATCAATTTGGTTTCAACTTCAATTCACTAATAAACAACAGGGAGTTTTTATCGAACAGGTAATGAATAAAAATTGTAAAAACACAAACTATAATTAAAGAAAAATGTAGAAATTGACATAATTGATAAGAGGTATTGTAAAACAGATTAAAGAATATCAATTCAATTCACCAAACCAATCAATGTGAATTATCATAGTTCTCAGAGAATGATCTTGTTATGAAAGTTCATTCAATTTCATTAGAAGCAATTCAATTGAATTAACTCCTAAATTAATTGAAACCACAAACCTAATTGAAATATCATCTAAACAATTTGTGATTAAAATTCAAAATTAGGAAATGAATCCATAACCTAATTTGTTTTCAATCCTAAACACATTAATAATCATGAAAATCGAATAAAGAATTGAAGAAGAAAATAAACATTCACACAGAAATTGAAATACCAAACCAGAACTCAAATTCTCCTTGCTTTGACTAGATCCTTAGATTGATTAATTGTTTAGCCTTCCATGATGATCATCAGTGGAAGAGCCACAACATTAGTGCAAAAAAATGGAAGAACGGAAATAAAATGATGAAGAAAACTAAAGAACAATGAAGAACAGTTGAGAGAAAAAGACAAAAAAGATTTTAATTATGAAAATTTCTAAAAGAAACTACAAATTTTGTTTGTACTAAAATGAAGTGTAAAAATCTAACTAACTAATTGTACTAATATATAGTGACTGAGTCAGTAGGAAAGGATGGACCATGATTAGGCCCATCTAATCTAACTAATTACTAATTACACCAATTCGTGGTCTCAAACTCAAGTGCAGAGGTTCTGATTTCCAAGCCTAACATGACCCTCAAAATGACATAATTGACCTTGGCTTATCTATGAAAAAATTGTAGATCTTTTCCTTATCTTTCCAAGGACTACTCATATACACCATTTGAAGTTCTGTAGAACCTCTAGGTCCTGCACAAAGAAGATAGGTCAAGTAAGCAAAAAATCTGAAAATAAGCAACAATTATCAATTAAGCCCACTTGTTTGCCTAAGACAAAAACTGAGTTAGAGTAACAAAATAAAAGTCCAAGAGAAGTCAAATAATCTAAGAAGAATAAAAAAAATTAAACTAAAAACACTCAATCACACCCCTAATGATGACGCCATGAATGTTAAAGATTCTAATGTCCAAGACTTAATTGTAGGGGAAAAAAGAGTATTTGAACGCTGATCAAGCGCATCCCTATTCTGCCATCATGAATGAAAACCCTAAACCTAATCACATTCTTTCAAACCACTCACACTAATCACCCACAACCCTACCAAACACATCCACTACCATTGTCTGCCCACCCCAACCCTCCAATTTTTCATACTCAAATACAACACCTTACACAAACAATCCAAACACTGCCATCTCAAAAAACTCTCAATTCAAATGACCATAACCCTAATCTGTCTCCCATGAAACCTAGCCAAAGAACCATTAACCCTAACCTTAGCCACACTAACATGACAACCTCAAACAAAACCACCTCCCCTCAAGCTAACCTTTCTAATGTCAATTCTTTTTTATTGGCGGGCCTTGGCAAAGAGATTTGGCATGGAAGATAAGTCTCCTAAGTTTGAATTTTTGAGGCTTGGGCAACTCGAGTGCAATTCCTTCCCTAAAAGACCTTATCCATTCTTATCATCCAAATGTTATTTTCTTATGTGAAACTCTTGTTTACTCTAGATGTATTGATGATATTAGACTTCAAATTGGTTTTAATTGTTGATTTTCTGTTGATGCTCATGGTCAGAGTGGTGAGTTGGCTATGTTTTGGAAAAACCCATTCAATTGTCGTCTCTTAAACTACTCTTCTAATTTCATCAACATGGAAATCCATCTTCCTGGTAAACCTGTTTGGCAATTAATAGGCAACTATGGATTCATAGTTTTGTCGGTGGATAATGGTCACACTTTTTTTATGAAATGGATTGAATTGCTATTAGTCCACATACAACAACATAATTTCTCTATTATTGCTTGGTGCATATTTAGTGATTTTAATGATCTTTTCTCCAATGATGATAAGCTTGGCAAAAATAACTATCCAAAGTGGCTCATCCATGGATTCCATGTCATAATTTCTTATAGTAACCTTCATGATCTTCCAATAAATGGTTATAAATACACATGGGCACATAGGAAGGGTAAGCCAAATGGCATTGAAGAACATCTTGATAGAGCCCTAGCCACATTGGAATGGATTGATCTTTTCCCCAAATTTAATCTTGTAAGTGCTTTTTCTTCTAAGTTTAATCATTCCCAATTTTGTTGCGCCTTCAGGATGATGTTGCCAAGAGTTTTGAAAGCAATTTAAATTTGAAAACTATTGGCTTCTAGAACTTGAACTTAATAAGATTGTGGAAAACAACTGCTCAAGTTCCTCATTTGATGATTTTCTCACTAAGATCAAATCTTGTTCTGAAGATATGAATAATTGGGGCAAGTAACTCATAATGAAATTTGTTACCACATTGATTGTTGCAAGCATGACATGGAGTTGTAAGGATGAAGACAGATGAGACCTCTAATGTAAAACACAATGAAGCCAACGAAAAACTTTTAAATTTAACTGCCCAGGAAAAAGCTTACTAGAAACAAAGAGCTAAGGAGTTATGGCTTAACGATGGAGATATAAATTCCAAATTTTTCCACTCTTTAGTCAAAGCACGTAAGAAAATCTATTCAATTTCTTCCTTAGTGGATGATGATGGTAATATCTCATATAGGCATCAAGATCTTTGTTGTATTGCAAAAAAATATTTTGATGGCCTTTTCAAAAGAGGACCAAATGATGTTGATGAAAATTTGGACTATATTAGGCACACCATCTTTGAAGATACTAATATCCTGCTTGTGCCTTTTTCTATGGAAGAATTTGAAACTGCTTTATTCCAAATGGACTCAAACAAATCTCCTGGTCCAGATGGTCTGAATCCTATTTTCTATAAAACAATTTGGCACCTTTGTGGGCCTGAAATGTTTCTGCTACTACCAATTAACTTGAACATGGTACACTTCCCCCAGAGATAACTTCTACCACAATTGTCCTCATTCAAAAATGTAATAACCCATTTTCTATGAAGGATTTCAAGCCTATTGCTCTTTACAATGTCCTATATAAGATCATGTCCAAAGCCTTAGCAAAAAAAAAACTCAAGCCCTTCCTCTCATATTTCATTTCCCAAGAACAAGCAACGTTTATTCAAGGAAGATCAATTGTTGACAATGTTCTTATAGCCTTTGAAATTATTCACCATATGAGATGTAAAACAAAAGGCATAACTGGTGAGATGGCTTTAAAAATAGATATCAATAAAGCCTTTTATAGGGTTGGTTGGAATTATCTTCTAAGTATTATGTTTAGTATGGGTTTCCATAAAAAATGGGCGGGGTTGATGAAACTTTGTCTTGAACTGTTCATTATTCAGTCTTGGTTAATGGGAATTATGTAGGGTCTATTTCTCTAGGAGAGGACTTAGACAAGGTCTCCCACTGTCTCCTAACATTTTCATATTGTGTACTAAGGGACTTTCTTCCATTCTCAAAAAAATAAAAAACAAAGAGCCTAGGAGAGATTCATGGTATCAAGGTGTGCTAGGGGGCTCCAACCATTTCACACCTTTTTATTTGTTGATGACTGTTTTTTGTTTTGCATGACTGATGAAAAGGAGTCATCTACCTTAAAATCTATTCTTAACACTTATGGGAAAACATCTAGACAACTTATAAACTACCAAAAGCCATAGATCTTTTCCAGTTCCAACACTGCTTCTACAATCAGAGCTTAAATCTCTTCTTCTCTTGGTGTCTCTCTCAAAAAACATTGGAATTGGCAAATATTTGGGGTTATTGTCCATTGTTGGTAGAAGAAAAAAAAACATTTTTTGGATTTATCCAAGATCGAATGTGGAACATAATCAATCACTGGTCAACTAAACATCTCTCTAAAGCAGGTAAGGAAATTCTCATAAATCTTTGATCAAGTCATTCCAACTTATTGCATGAGTGTTTTTCTTCTCTCGATTTCTCTAGAGGATGAATTGGAAAAAATGATGAGTTCCTTTTCGTGGCTTAAAAAAATGGTTCTACAAGAGGATTAAGTTGGTTGAGTTGGGACAAGTTAGTTGTTAAAAAGGAGTTTGTGTTGGGTATGACTCATACTGTGTCGTCAACAGATAGGCACAGGGGCCCTTGTACTGTTGTTGGCCTCATGTTTTGTTATTTGTAGTTTGGGCTTGGGCTTGGGCTTGGGCCCATGAATAGCTACAGTGCTTAGGATTTCTAAGCCTATATATTTCATTATAATTTGAGTACAATTGTACGAGTGTGTGAGAAAATATAGTGAATAGCTAAACGTGGCCCACATTGGGTGAACCAGGGTAAACTCTATGTGTTGTTTTCTTCCTTTCTCTCTTTCTCCTATCTCGATTGTTGTATGATTGTTCGGTATCCAATAATTTGGGGGATTAGGATTCATAAGTTTTCTTGCTTTTAATTGTCTATGCTAGGGAAGCAAGGTTGGAAATTTATTTAAAATCAAGATTCTATTGTAACAAAAGTTTTCAAAGCTAAATATTTTCCCAATTAAACTTCTTGGATGCCAATCTTGGAGACAACGACCAAAGTAACAAGTTTGGAAAAAAAAATTGCCTAATTGCCACGGGGGGAAAAAAATTTTCCAAACTGCCACGCGTCGTAATTCGCTACGGCCCCCAGCGAATTACGAAGCTGACGTGGCGCCAAGGGAGTGGACACATAATTCGCTACTCCCCATAGCGAATTACGTAGTCAAAGGGGTCAGGCAACCGTCAGAGCAGCAGGTCCACGTGGCGCGCTGTCCGTAATTCGCTATCTATCCCAGCGAATTACGTGTAACGTACAGCATTTTCAGTGGACGTTACGCCACGTGGCAGAACGTGGGCGTAATTCGCTATCAATCCCAGCGAATTACGCCAAGTGGTCCCGGCTATTTAACCCCTCCCCCCCCCCCTTTCGTTTTCACCCTTTCCTCCATTCTTTTTCTTCTAAAAATTTCATCTGTCTCTCTCTGGCTTTGTGTCAACATTACAAGTAAGTTAAATGTTATTATATATTTTTTAATTAATTTTAATATAATTATTATAAAAACATTAGGTTAAATGATATGTGATTAGGAAATTTGAAACATTAGGTTAGAGGATATATGATTATTAGGTTAGAAACACTAAGTTAGAGGATGAGTACTTAAAAATTAGGGTTGACAATTTATAAAATAGATATTGTAAATTACTTTTACACTTGTTGCAGTAATATATATGTGTTATGTTTTTTTTTTGTTTTTGATTATTTAGTTGTTGTATATGATATGTATATTTTTGTATTTTTTTTGTTTTATAAATTATTTGAATGTATTTCATTTAGTAGTGTAAAATTATTGTTTATAATATTGTTTTTGTAATTATTTAGTTAGTGTAGATGAGATGTATATTGTATTTTTTTTCTAAATTATTTTAATGTATTCATTTTAGTAGTATATAAATATTATTTATTAAATAGTAGGTAATATGATATATAGTTTAAAATAAGGATTTGTAAATTATAAGATTGAAGAAATATTTTTTTGTCATTATTTAGTAGTTGTAAATGATGTGAATATTTTAGAATTTTTTCCTGAATTATTTTAATGTATTTATTTTAGTAGTATATAATTAATATTTATTAAACACTAGGTAATTGGATATATGGTTTAAAATAAGGATTGGTAATTATAGGATAGAAGGATTTGTTTTTTTTTTTGTAATTATTTAGTTACTGTAAATGAGATGTATAATATGATATATTTTTGTAAATTATTGTAATATTTTTATTTTAGTAGTATATGATTAGTATTTAGTAAAAACTAATAAATAGTAGGTTGATGTAAGGTTTAAAATAAGGATTTGTAATTTTTATTTTTGTACAATTTCTATTTTTTTCATTATGTAGTTCTTGTAAATGATGTGTATGTGTATATTTTTTTGTAAATTATTTGAATGTGTTTCTTGTAGTAGTAAATAATTAATATTTATTAAAAATTAGGTAATAAGATATATGGTTTAAAATAACGATTTGTAATTTATATTTTTGTATAATTTTTTTATTGTAATTATGTAGTTCTTGTAAATGATGTGTTTATGTTGTAATTTTTTTATTAATTATGTTAATGTATTAATTTTAGTATTATATGATTAGTATTTATTAAATACTAGGTAAATATATGGTTTAAATAAGGATTTGTAATTTATAGGATAGAAGAATTTGTTGTTTTTTTTTTGTCATTATTTAGTTTTTGTAAATGATGTGTATATTTTTTTGTAAATTAATTTAATGTGTTTCTTTAGTAGTATATAATTAATATTTACTAAATACTAGGTAATTGACTATCAAGTTGTAAATAAGGATTTGTAAATTAAAGGATACAAGGATTTTTTTTTTGTAATTATTTACATCTTGTATGTATATTATTGTTATAATTTGTTGTGAAAATTATTTTAATATATTTACTTTTAGGAGTATTTTATTTATTACTGTATTACTTATTATTGAATTTTAAGAATTTAGAATAATTTAATATTTAAAATTTATGATCATAATGAGCATAGTTTTGTAAAATTTTGATAATTTGTTATAATATATTTGAATATACATATGTTATTGACAACATATAATTTAAATTAGTCATTTTTTTTAAAATAGGATTTAGCTTTTATACATATTACGATGGATCAGCACGAGGATATGCCAGCACCTCCGACGACTGAGGGTGCAATGACCATCATTGACCCTGGTCCATCTGTCCGCACTTTGCTGACTTTACAGGACAGACACGTTTCCACCACTGTGTGGAATTCCCAGGAGGATGCGGCAGCGCGCGATCGTATCCTAAATGTGCGGCATGCTGCCACGCATGACCATTTGGTGATACCGGAGGACATCCATCCATGGCTCATGCAGGCTGGTTTTTACCACGTTGCGCGTTTGCGCAACCACGAGGTAACGATGGCGTATATTATGTAATGGTGTGACAATTATGTTATAACGTGCATGTAACTTAGGATATGATGAAATATTTCAGATCGACCATCATCTTGTGTCAGCGCTTGTTGAGCGGTGGCGACCTGAGACACGGACATTTCATATGTCGATGGGTGAGGTGACCATCACCCTGGAGGATGTTCACCATTTGTTGGGCCTACCGACTGATGGTGAGGTTGTATCAGGACGTCACGGACGACACCAGATCCGTGACATGATTGCTGAATTTTTAGGCGTGCAGCCTACTCAGGATCGGGATTTACACGGAGGTTTGCTTGGACTGCACTTTTTACGAGAGCACTTTGGTGATTACACCGTCCATGCTGGGACGGAAGTCGGACGCATTCGATACACACGCGCGTTGATATTGCGGATCTTAGGCGGGACGTTGTTTGTCGACACCGCCTCCAGCTATGTACCGGTTCGTTATTTACTTTTTCTTGACGACTTTGAGCGCACCGGTACATTCAGCTGGGGATCAGCTGTTCTTGCATCCCTGTATAGGGAATTATGCGTAGCCACACGTGCATCCCGTCGTGAGATGGGGGGGTGTACACTGCTGCTACAGCTGTGGGCGTGGACCAGATTCCCATCCATCTCTCCACCCCTTCCGACGATTAGCGATGAAGACGTATTGCTTCATGAGATTTACGGCAACAGGTAGTGCAATTGTGTTGTAAAATTAAAAATGTCGAATTGATGTTGTTGTTTCTAATAATATGTTTTTTGTAGGTTTAATGTGTATACCACGCGTCAGTTCAGATACGGCCATATACGCCGATATCGCCATTACTTGGATGTAATGCGTAGGAGACAGATTCGGTGGAGGCCATATGACATTGTGGACTCAGTGCATCCACCGGATGTGGACATGGCGAGACGCTAGATGGCCGTGTGTCCGTTGATTTGTTACCAGATAGTAGTCTACCAGCAGCCGGACCGTGTTTTTGAGGCAGTTTGGGTTTGACCAGCCTATCCCAGCTGCGCCGATTGATTGTTTGGAGTTGATGACCATCAGTATAACGGGCAAGAGCGAAGTTGATTGGCGGGAGCGACATGCGTTTTTCATCTTGCAGTGGGGAGACAGGGATGCCCTTGTCCCGCAGAATGTCGCTCCTCTGAGGCGCGATGGTTATTTGTCCGTGAACAGTGAGTACATGCAGTGGTACTTCTCTGTGACGCGACGATGGATGACTCGTCGGGCGGCTGTTAATGCCCATGTGGTTAGTATATTTCAATTGTTGTTATAATATCGTTATTTTTAAGGAATTAAACAAACATTATATTTTGATCTTTGCAGACTGATGGTGTTGAGACTATTGTGCATATGGCGTCGCCTGAGTCTGAGGCGCAGGGAGCATTCAACATGCGTCAGGTGTATGACGTGGCTATTCGTCTCCTTGCTTCATGTGATGACTTGGACAGGGTGACAGATCCTGGCGATCTTGCACCTCCTGCTGTTCAAGTTCAAACTGAGGCTCCCCCGCCGGTGGTGCGTAGTAACCGCCGCGCCCGTCACGAGGGTTTGCGCCTACATCATGCGACCCCTCCTGTTGCTGACAGACCCGTCGTTGTTCCGGCGATGCCTCCTCGTCCACCAGGCCTATTCGTCGCACCAGGATACCCAGCCGGTACATCGACGCAGCAGTATTTTTGGCCCCCACACTTTCCAGCCGGATCATCTAGCAGCACAGCAGACCCCTTTCCTGCTTCGCAATACCCCCCTTGGATGACATTTCCCTCGTATCCCATGTATGGAGCTGGGCCTAGTTCACAAGGCCCATCGACATACACACCTATGTATAGGCCTGAGCAGGCGACATCTGAGCCAGATCCCATATTTGCCACGCCTGTGGCGCATTCCGCTCATCAGATGCAGACTGCAGCGTCCCCATCTCATTTGGATGAGTTTTTAGCATCGTCGATGCAGGGGGATGATCAGACCGGTGCAGACGACGATGACGACGACCCTGCCCCACTGATTAGGCGAAATCCAGTGAGGGGTGCTCGCTATCGCTGTCATTTGTCACCGTATCAGCATGACATCAGCCGATGCGGGGGATATCATGGAGACCATGCAGATCGTGATTGATTACTTGTTTATTTTATTAGTTTAATTAGTTGTAATTTGGATTTTATTTATGTGACATTTGTGTTTGGACATTAAACTTTCGACAGCATTGTTATTTGGACATTTGTGTTTCGATTGTGTTTGGACTTTGGATGACTTGTCATTTGCTTATTTATATATCATTGTGGGTTGTTTGCTTACGCGTTCGAAAATTTTTTATTTAACAATACAGGCACATGAAAAATAAAAAATTAAATTGCTCAACTAATATTTTTTTTGCCTAAAGTATATATACCCATTAAAATACAGGCACATGTTAAATTCAAAGTATAAACCCATTAAAATACCTAAAGTCGAAGTTTTTACATTTAAATACTAGATTTGTTCGTGGCATCTTTCAGTCTTAAATTGACTAAGGAGCTGGCACAAAATTTAAATAAACGTTTTCAAATTAACTTTTTCACTTGACATACATTTCATTGGATTACAACTCAATGATGTTGGACGCGTGAGGGACAATTTCGCCTATTGTGTCCTACAACCTTACAATAACCACATTTTGTTCGAATGCTACTTCCTTCCCGCGAGTCCATTTCGTTGCGGATGCGTGTAGACCGAGGTCGTCCTCTTTTGCGTCGCTGTGAATCATCAGGGATGATCGGTTGCTGTCCAGTAGGTGGTATGAAGTCCTCGTTCCCAATTGGATACCACAGCGATGAATACACTTGAGACTGATACGCAAGACTAAATACAGGGTCTATATATTGGGTGGGATCGACGTGTATAGACCGACAAGCTGCCACCACATGACTACATGGGAACCTGAATGCAGTGAACTCACCGCACTGACACTTTCTTTCCGTTAAAGACACCGACCACTTCTTCCCTGACTGATGAGTACGCATGTTATATGATTCTTGAACCTCAAATCTTGTGTACAATGCATCGTATGCAGTTACTGAATGAGTTGCAGATCTTTCTATCCTCGTCAAATATTTTTGCCAGGCTACTTTGGCGACATGGGAACCTCTAGCCAAGTCTTCAGCGGCCTCTTGACGATGTTGCAAAAAATATGCCACTAGTCTAGCGTATGTGAACCGAACAATTGACGTGATAGGAAGGTTTCTGGCGCCTTTAAGTACCTTGTTGAAAACCTCAGACAGATTTGTTGTCATATGACCAAACCTTCGTCCATCCTCATCATAAGCTAGACTCCACTTCTCCTTTGGGATTCGATCAATCCACTCAGCTATTTCAGGACTAGCTTCTTTGAATTGCTCTAAGCCGGCATCAAAATCTAATCGGGCTGTTGTGTAACCTACATATACAAACAACAAGTAAATATTATGACATAAAGCGGGTGTGGGACAAGCTGCATTCTACCGACTGATGCTTACCTAACTTCTTTAATTGTTTCTTCAACATCATATTCTTGAACCTGTGATTGAAGTTGCTCGCCAAATGCCGAATGCAAAAAACATGGTATGCCCTTGGTGGTTGCCATCCGAGTTCTGCATTGTTGACCGCCGCCAAAATGCCCGCATGTCGATCAGAAATAAGACATATTCCATTTTTCTGCGTAACATGAATACGAAGTAGTGCCAAAAACCAAGACCAATTGTCAATATTCTCGGCGGAAACAATCGCGAACGCAATTGGCAGGACGTAATTGTTGGCATCAACTGATGTTGCAATCAGCAACGTGCCACGATATTTCCCATACAAATGGGTACCGTCGATGCTGATAATGGGCTTGCAATAGTTAAAACCATCACAACACTGCTTGAATGTCCAAAATACCCTTTTAAATACCTTTACACTATCATCCAGTTGTCCATCAACAAAATGATCCATCGTTTCCAGCTTAAAGGCAGACCCATGAGCAAAATTTACCATGTAACCCAACCACCTCGGCAAAAAATGCGTACGACTCATCCCAATCCCCGAATACCTTCACAATAGCCCTCTGCTTTGCTTTCCATGCCTTCCTATATGAAATGTGAAATCCGAGCATTGTCGAAACCCTTTCCTGAATTAACCCAATCTTAACACTGGGGTCCTCGCGAATCATTTCTGCATTTCATTAGCCAATAACATGTTACTTACTTATGCAACAATAAAACTTAACAAATTTAAAAAAAATTGAATTACCTAGGATCACCGAACATATGAAATTAGAGTCAAGTTGCTTGTGATCTTGAGACAGATTATGAGTAACACACGTGTGTTGGTTGTTCCATATTCCTACAATCCATTCTGTGCCACGCTTTTTTTTGGTATGCCCTCATCCTCCACACACAACCCTCATTGTGATTCTCACAAAACATTATAAGCCTTTTCGTATCACTTTTTGCAACTATGGTTGTGCGATGCTCACCCATGCAATATTGCTTTATTGCCATTTGCACATCAAACTTGCTTAAAAACAGCTGACCCTTATATAACTCTTGTCCCATCTCCCAATTAGGTATTTGCGCTCCTTCCATGTGATCTAACTCCTCATCTGGGTGACTCCAATTAATATTTGTGTAATGACTTATGTTAGACCAAAATGCTACATTGGCCTCTTCTACAAATTGACACATTAAACACCTTGTTATCTTAAACTGGCAAATATATTGGCCTTTACTATATAATGATACATTAAACATATAGACTTATGTTAAACTGCCAAACATGTTAACACTACTAACTAACATCGAGTTTTGCATTCATACCTGGAATTGGAAGCGGAGCTTGCATTCCAACAATGCCTGGAGAAGGTATAGCATAAGCACGATCAAAATCACCGTCTACATCCGTATCTGATGAGTCGGTATCTGGAACAACACCTTCATCAACATCTTCCTCAGAACTATCCATCAGCAAATCTGCCTGCTCACCATCCACCATTTCCGTATTTTCTGCCTCAAATTCCTGTGTCGGTTGCGTCGCTGGAGGTGGTGACAATGATACATGTTTATCTTCCGAATTGACCATCGACTCTTCCAAATTGACCATTGGCTCTACGTTAAGGTCAATCGACCCAACAACTGGAAAAACATTAACACTGCTAGACTGTCCACCGCAATTCACTTCAGCATACAGTTCTATAAATCTCGGATCTCCTCCGACGGATATGCATGCGTCCGTAACTAAGGACAGATCATCATCATCGACAACATCCACACTAACCCATTGCAATGGGTTGCCGGATGCACATCGAGCACTCAAACGGGATACAGACTGACCCCATTGTAATCTCAACTTCTTATATATGATTTTCATCAACTCATCATAGCTACATCCGCGAGGCATACGAAACATTTTGCTCTCTCCTTCAAATATTTGACCATTCGGTCCAAAATATTTTCTCCCATTATAATATACAATGGTGATCAACCCATCTCTACTAGCACTCATCTTGCAAAAGCTTTAGAAAAAAATTCACCGCTCAAAGCAAACTGAACAAATGTAGTGAAAAAAATATGCAACGGCGTAGGTATAAATAGGGGGGGGATACTTTAATTCGCTGGTACGGATAGAAAATTACAACACTTAATTCGCTGGGCCTGAGAGCGAATTAAAAAAAGCCTGCAATGTATAAGTAATTCGCTATGAACGGCCGCGAATTATGACACGTAATTCGCTAAGGCAGGTAGCGAATTACGTCCATTGGTGCCACGTCGCCCTGCTGTCTGCCTGCTGCCTGACACCATTGACCATGTAATTCGCTAGGGGTGGTAGCGAATTACTTTGGCCACTGCCAGCCCGCCACGTCAGCGTACGTAATTCGCTGGGGGGCGTAGCGAATTACGACGCGTGGCAGTTTGGAAAATTTTTTTTCCCCCGTGGCAATTAGGCATTTATTTTTTCCAGACGTGTCACTTTGGTCGTTGTCTCCCAGTCTTGGGGATAATTCAAGCTTTGTATGGCATAACATCTTTGCTTCATGGGTTGTGTTAAGAGAATGCACTAGATAGAGAATTGGAAATGGCCATTTAGTGAATATTTGGAGTCCATGGCTAAGATCACAAGGTAACTCTTATGTCTCTACTACTCCTCCTTTCGGGCTTGAAGAAATGCATGCTAGTTCTTTAATTGATCATAATCGGCTTTCTTGGAGGTTTGATATTATGAATCATATTCTCAACCAAGGAGATATTCAGGTTATTCAAAATATGTCTCTTTTAATTGTTACTGATGATGATACTCATATTTGGCAATTCACTTCAAATGGGAACTATTCTGTCAGATCTTCATATCAACCTATCATGGAATTAATGCTCTCGAATGATATATACAAAGTAGAAGGTGATTGGTATCAACTTTGGAATTTAAAAATCCCTCCAAAAAGTCAAGAATTTAATGTGGAGAATTCAACGAGAATGTCTTCCTTCAAGGAGATCCCATGTCCAAGTACTTATGAGTATTGCAAAAATAATTTGGAAAATGATTTCCATATTTTCTTTGGTTGCAACAAAGCAATCCATACGTGGAGTGAAGCTGGCATCTAGCCATACATTGAAAATCAAGTTCATCAATTTGAAGGCATCAAAACTCTTATTTTTTACCTTTTGCGCAATCTGCCAACCGAGGTTTGTAGCACTTTCTACATCATCCAATGGAATATATGGAGGCAATGCAATGATAAAGTCTGGAACGATCTTGAAACTCCACCAAACATCATTGTCTCTCTAGCGAAGCAATTCCACTCAAATTGGCTTCATGCTCGTAACTATGCTTATGATACAACAATTAACAGAGACACCCGCTAGCTACAATGCAACGTTGATGCTGCATTGTTCAAACAACATCTCTTTGGAGTAGGATTCTGCATTATAGACCATACTTTCCTAGATTCTAGCAACATGAAAAATATGTTACATGGATTTAATTTGATTCTTTATAAATTAAAAATAATCCCAAATTAGAAGTTAGTAAAACCAGCCACTAATAGATATGTGTAAAAAAAACATTTGGACATGGAAAAAAAATAAAGATACTAGGAACTTACATTGTGAACAAAGACAAAGCACAAATGAAGCAAAAAAGTCTCCAATAAGCTAAAACCTGATAAATCGAGTTAAGACTTTTAAAATGCAATCGGTGAAAGATGATGTTGAGAAATGTAATGATCATGATAGAGATGAAATTGAAGTAGTTGAGCAACAGTTTCTTCACATTAAAAAGCAATAAACAAAACCCTGATGTATATCCTTTTCAAACTTATTGGTGAGTGAATCATATCTCCCTCAAAACAAAAAACAATTTTGAGACACTTTTTAAAGTTACTAGAAGCGGTCCCTAGGTTGAAGAGGAAAGTACCATCAGAAAAAGGCACTGGTTTGGGGAAGATAACTATTGTGAATGGAGATAAGAATGGTTTCTAAAATATGAAATAAATTAAATAGACACATTGATCAAAATACATTACACATATCAAGATAATGAGTCATCATAGAAAAAAAAATATAGGACAAATCCTACATTTTTCCGTTGCTATTTTCTTTGCATCCTCACAACATTTTCCAATTTCTTGTTTCCAGGCTTTTGTGCACGTAATTCTCATTGTATCATTTACACATTCCATCAAGTTCAATAGGAATCCTAAAAATATATATGAAGTAAACCTTACAAATCATTGTACTTGTCTCACCCATTATATTTTGGAATTATATATCTTTCCTTTCTGCAACACATAAAGGAAAAAAACAGCTAAAAACAGGCTAAAACAAAACTAAGTCATACATCAGAAACCCTTGACCTCTCTTCCTTATCATGTAGGCTCAATGAAATCCTTCAATTTATGATTACTTCCATGTAAGACTAAATTTTAAAAAAACTTATATATTACATAATCAATAATTTTTTTTATTTAAAAAAAAAGAATTTGAGTATTGAGGAATCAAAGCCAGGAAGAGACTACCCCAACATAACAACATTTGTAGTAGAAAAATAGAAAATGCATCTTGAATTAAAAAACGTTAACATCAATTTCACAAAAGAAAAATTCATCTCAAAAAGGAGAAAATCGGATGAAAGCAAAATCTTATCTTGCTAGTTCAATATCTTTTTTTTATATCGTCTACTTGCTCTTCATGGATGAGTTTTTGGGAAGGGTTCAAGCTGGTGATCAAAAAGGTCTTCATAGATGAGTTTTAGGGAGAGAGAAGTTAGGGTTCAACTAAGTTTGGGTTTTCTCAAAATTATTTTAGGGGAAATTTAGAGGGGATGATGAGAAGCATGTTATTCTATTTATTTTTCAAACCACTATATCTAAGGAAGCCAGAACAATATCAAAGCTGGTGACCAAAAGCATGTACATTAAGAGCTTTTGAAAAGAAAAGAGAGAAAATATTTGGAAAAAGGATGAAAAACAGAATGAGTTTTGAAATTCTCAAGCATATATCCACATTTTTTAAGCCTAACATAAATGTCCTAAAGTGGTATCTTTTTTCAAAAGTAAAAAATTGTCAAAATGCTGATCTGGAGGTGACACGTGTAAAAATCTACACCAAAAATGAACTCGTGTTGCATATTATAATTATTAATAAAGATTTTCACTTTGTTCTTCTTATTTTATTTTTCCTATTTTAGTACTTATAATTTCTTTTATTTTGATCCCTGACTTAGGTAAGCAATAATATAATTAACAGATATTGAAAAACAAAAAGCCTGATATTTATAACAGGAATTATAATGAAAATATTCTCGTGCAAGAGATGTTTATATAAAAACTTATAATTTTATAAAAACTTAAACAATAGCATTAAAAACAGCAATGAAATAAAACAAATTATAACAATCAAAGTAAAATATAAAATAAAATAACTAAAACAAAAACACCATACGTTATAGTTCAACAAGTAACTTTTTTTATCCGACTCAAAAAGTTTCTTAAGTTTAACTAATATATATCCAAATTTTGATAATTATGAGAAGAAAGAGATGTTGTTCTTCGGGAAAAAGACTGTTGTTATTTACAAGTCTCAATTTACGAATAAAAAAAAAAAGACATCCTTTTTGTATAAATATAAAATAAAATAACACATTTTCCATATCCACCTTCATTATTTTTTAAATCTTATTTTTGCACCATTCATCTTCATTATTCATTGAATCCTACTTTTGATCTTCATCTTCACTATTCTTTAAATTCTAATTTTGCACCACATCTTAATATTCTTTAAACCCGTTAGATGTATTTTCTCCCCTTTCTTAGATTCTCAATTAAAAATAGTAAAATTTAATTATAATTTTATTCCCTCTATTGAATACAATATTGTTCGTCAAACTCAATATTAATAGCGCACAGATGTGTCGTTGTGCATAGTTTATCAATCCCATATGTAACATCGTGCATTGAAAGACAGTGTGCGTTGCATTTTCGTCAATAAGTCATTGCGATAATTACTTCATCCAAAGGCACATCACTGCGATGAGTTTATTCATTAATATTGTGCGTGTAATAATGCTATCGAAAATTACTTTCCAGGAACATATAACTATTTCAGAAAGTAGTTTCTAGAATTGTGTTTTTAATACATAGTTCTGTAAATTATTTTCTAGAATAGGTATATAATTTTGAAAAGCAATTTTAGGTACTTTTATTTATTCAATTGTTTTATTTTATTCATTACGATTTTATTTTTCTTCATTTCTTTTTCACAAGTACCAATGTCTAATCTAGATTGCGTTTATGGCTCGAAACGTTAAAGAAAAGATTCCAAATGAAAGAATGCTTTTGGAAGAACAATGGCGTTCGACGAACAAATAATTGAAACGTAAAGGAATCACGTTTCCAAAAACGAGAGTACAGAGGAATTAACAACATTTTTGGGATAACAAAAGGGATTCAACGAATAAAGGTACAGAAATGAAAAAAGGAATCACATTTTTTGAAAGAGATAATGCAGAGGAGCATAGGAAAATAACGTTTACAGAAAAGCAGAAGGAGGAGCTTGACGTAACGAGCATTATTTTTAAAAAAAAGATAATAGAGAATGGTAATTAGGTAAATTTGGATAGCAAATAAAATGGAAAGGAGTATACTTAGTAAATTGGGAGACCTAAATAGCAAAATCCGAGAAATATCATAGATGATCATATCCATATTCCATAGTCCTAATCAATTATTCAAAATTTTCAATATTTTAATAAAGAAATTGAAGATCATGATGTCCTAGACCACCTAATATTTTTTCCTGGTTGGAAAACAGCTAGAATCGGTCACCAAATATCGATCCAACGGTCAGTTTTTTATATGAAGTTTGAGCTATTACTAATGTGAGGTCCAGCTGAATTTCAAAAGGGGGACATAATTGAATTAATCCTACATGGTTGGACGCGTTTCTAGGCCCATTAGGAGACAATTTTATGCAATCCAAATTACAGCAAAAAGGTAGCTTAGGCTGGTGTAAGTGAAGTGGGCCAAGAAAATAAAACAATTCATGTCCAATAATAGAGAAATGTTAACAACAATTTTTTTAATAAACTTTTATTATTAATTAAAATTGATTAAAAATATTTTTTTGGTAAGAACTACGTTACGTTTTAATTATTTAACCATTTTTAATAAATCAGTTTAGACACCTTGCGTTCACACATGCGAACAATCTACTTAACCAAAAATATCATATTCTATTCGGTCATGTGCGAAAACTCTTTGGATTAACAATAGTCACAGTATCACAAACATAATTAATCTCTTGCCCAGTGAACCAAAACCCCTCGGGACCGGACACCAAAAAAGTTAATTTAAATTTCTAACATACCAAGGTTCAGAAACTTTTAATATTAAACTTACAGACGTTCTACTTCAAACATAACATTTATAATAATTTGATACAACCATTTTGAGATCATGAAATAATTATTTAATATTATAATATTATTGTAACCAAATTGATATAAGTATATTTTTTATATAATAAATAAATATTTTAGTATTTATTTTTCTAGTAATTTATGATAAACTATTGATTAAAATAAATATTAATGTCCTTAAAAAATACTATGACTAACAAATTATAACTGATTTATAATATGATTTGTCTTTTTTTTAAAAAAAAATTTATAATACAATATTAAAATGCATTAAAACATAAGAACAGTTTAATGGGTATAACAATGATGAATATAATACAAGAAAACATTGAACATAAGAACAGTTTCAATATATAATACATTTTCAAGTAATTATATATTTAGATTTTTTCTTAACTTTAATTCCTTATTTTTTGCAGATTAAATATTTTATTAAAAATTCGTATAAATAGTAATGTAATCAAAACAAAAACTATATAAAAAATAATCCCAAAAGAATAGTAAAAAGAGGATCATAATTCAAATAATAATTAAAGGACAATAACCTAAAAACATTTAAGTAAAAGGGAGAGAATAATATATGAAGTATATTAAAATTAATAATAAAGATAAAATTAAAATAAATAAAAATTATAAACTTACTCTCATTTTTTAAAAAATTTATATTGATACTAATTATAATGTCAGAAGATAAATTTCATAGTTTATTATATTTAAAATGATCATATTATTTTAAAGTATGAGTTTTTTCTTATCATTTAATATTTTAATTTTTTGTTAATTTAATATTGATTTTATACGTTGTATGAATTATTTTAAAAGTGTGTAGATCAACTCATGCGGAATTATTTCAACTTAGCAAATTGTCTATACCGAAACAATAGCAATATCACGATTGTTAAAAATTATTTTGTTCTCATTTCCGTATTAAAATGTATTTTGAAATGTATGTTTCCTTGAATTTTCCACGTAAAATTAATTGGGTTAATTCTTATTTTAAGGGGCAATAACTAACCTATATATAATTGTTAAGTTAATGAACTCGTACAAAATAAAAGAAAATATTTGAAATGAAAAAAAATAAAGTAGAAATTACAAGTACATTAGTAAAACAAAACTTAAGAATTTTCCTTTATTCTCGATCATTTCGATGACCTTTTCCATTTTTACATCTACGTCGAGCACAAGCTTTTATAGTGTATTTGGATTTCCGTTCTAACACCTCAAACGACCGTTCATTTCAATCCATGGAAAGAGAAAATTTTCTGTTTGGGTATACATTGAAACGTGGGGACAGTTATTGCTAAACTATTAGGGTTTGTGAAAACTTTCGGGATTTTATATTTTTAAATGGAAGTATTGTCAGTTTTCCATTCCTATACTTGTATAAGTTAGTATTCAAAACAATTACTTTTTGTGTGTGCACTAATAATAGACTCTCGGTATTTAAAGACTAATTTTTTAAAAATATTGAGATTCTTAAAGTGGATTTTTATATTTTTCAACAAATTTTTTTCCCTATTAACGATTAAGAATAAAAACCTGAACAACATGTTTAAGAGACACAGTAATTTGTCAACTATGATGTTTCAAAATTACTTTTAGATATCAAGAATTTAAAACTTAAAAAAGTAATAACAAATTACTACTCACAATCTTATTAAGCAATAGATTTTTCTTGGATATGTTAATTGAATGGTAATTGATTAGGATCACACATTAAAAAAAATTATTGATTTTTTTTCAAAAACAGTCGAGGTTAAATTTAAATAAATTATTTTAAAAAATAAATAAAAGTCACATTAAATCAAATTCAAGTACGTACAAACAATATACTTTATATAATTTTGATATACATCTTATATACAGTTAAAATATTTACCCTCTAATTATGCATATTTATTTTTTATGCATTTAAAAAATTGAAGTGAATTGAAAGTCAGAACTTATAAAATTTAATACAAACCTCAAGAATTAAAAAGGGTTACAGTTACATTATACGTTTGGCGTTTGGCTATTTACACCAACAACAAAGTTCTCATACTAGTAAAGAAATTCAATCACAATATGAACTTTATCCTTGCCTATATTAGACCAACCTTGACAACCAAGTGCAAGTAAACGACTAGAGTAACCATTTTTATTCATTTAAAATAAAAAAAATCATTTTAATTTTTATTCCATTTGAGTAATTAATAATATTCCCACACAATGGAATACCGTAGCTGCATGCAGATTGTGATCACTGACCCGCACGAGCACCAACAGTGAACCGACACAACCCGAAATATTTGACTTGAATAAAAAGCACACGTGCTGTTCCTTAAACAAACTTTGTCACATATATTAACCCAAAATTTTAAAAAAGAATCTTCAGAACAACGTAAGCCATAAGCAACCTCTAATCATAAATTCACTATGGTCCCCTACGCCTCCCAAAGGATGAGCATTTATTGCTACACGAAGACCTTTCAATTCAATCATGAGTTTGGGTCATCAATTTAACGCGTACTATTACTATTATTATTGTTATTATTATGAACGATAAAGAGTTGGATACCTATTTTAGTTGAACCAATCTTGTTTTCATTATGACGATGGCGACTCCTAAGCAATTTTCTTATGCAATTCCTTAACTTTGAGATCCGCAAGAAGCTTGACAAAATGCCACATAACTATGATGAATGTGATGGAGAATGGAACTTCCCTTCTATAGGAAAGCATTATATGCATGGGTTCCCTCTAATCTTTCTTTGTTGTGTTTAAATGACATTTAATACGTGCAGATTTGTGTCAATTGAAACTAAGTCCCTCTCTATGTTGTATATTTATATGTATATTGTAGAATGACTTATCTATATCCAAGCATTAAACTAACCTAAAAAGTCTTGATCAGGTTAATTAACACTTAGAACAAAAATCTTAATATACACTTGTGAACACTGAATTAGGCCTAGACTAAGTTAAATTAAAATAAGATATTATTGTCTGAGAGGCTTTGTGCCTCGTGCAAAAAATCCAATCCACCTTTGACATCTATGTATATACTACCAATATTACTATAATAGATACTCCATTCAATCTCTATTATAAGAAGAAAAACTATTTTCATTATAAAAATAAATTTAGTTAAACATCATTAATCTCAGTTAAAAAATATTTCCTAAATTACAATTTTATTAGAATTTGATATTAATAATAAAAAATACTCATTGGAAACACGACTTCAATTAAATGAATGATATTAAGAGATAATATCATTAAATAAGATAAAATTAATAATCAAAATTTGGTTATATTTTTTATATATTCAAGATTAGAGAAAATAAATATTTAATATACGTACATTATCACTTTTATGGAACTTCTTTTGACTTAAGCATGTGAATGTGTTTTATAAATACCTACTTAATTTCATGATTTCTCAACCTTGGTGGCGTTAGCCAAATTTAAAAGACCTTAAACTTCAGCTCACCAGAAATATGTCACTATCATAGTCAATAGTCCACCTTAGACAATTCAAAAAGCTTCATCTAAAATAAATTATTAGGAGAAAATAAGTTATATATTAAAAATGTAAAAAATATTTTCACGACTTATACATATAAAATATTTTTATTAATTTTATGATAATTACTTTAAAAAATATATTAAAATAATTTATAATTAAATAATAATATAAAATTATTTTATTATAGATGTATAACTATTAAACTCAATTAATAATCTGCATAAAATATATTTTGGTAGAAAAGTCATATACAAATATATAAATAATTAAAATAAGGGACATAGTTTTTAGCATTTTTTATATATTTTAATTAGATCAGATGTGATTAGATGTTTGCATCATCAGTACATCACATAAGGTTTGTGGGCCTAGTCTGGGGGGTTCAGACTACTTACTTCATGCAGTTTTCTCAAGCAGAACAAGAATTTTTCAAGTGAACGACATATCGAAAGGCACACAATTGGTTGGGTGTAAAATCTAAGCTTCGGATTAAACTGGGTCCCTATCGCAATTAATAGTTAGGTACTCCAAAAATGTGATAGTTCTAAGTCGCATTTAATGCAATGAAATGTGTGTTGTAAGCAGTACCGTGCAAGTCAACATCTTCAATTAAATTCCATTTATAAGCTTTGGATCGTATATATCACTTGGAAACACGATGATACCGCATCCTGTTATAATAAAAAGCTAAATATATAAAATTAGATTTTATTTAAATAATATTCCCTCTAAACTCTAAGTAAAAATAACAAATTTTATATTAATTAAAAATTTTAATTAATATTATTTAATTTTATTAATTTTAACTAAAAAATAAAATTATTTTTAAAATGTCCATTAAAATTTATTATCGTGAATAAAAAATAATCATTAAAATATAATTAAAATTAAATAAATAATATTTTAAGAATGATAATATTATATAAGACAAAATTAATTAATTTTATTTATATTTAAATTCAACATATAATACTATTTTTTTTTATATATGAATCAGGAAGAAATAGAGTATTAATAAGTTTTACTATTGTTATATATATATATATATATATATATA